>BHFT01006936.1:0-42552 GCA_004320025.1 Laticauda laticaudata | reverse complement strand
GCCAACTTGAAAAGAGGAAATGGCTCAACATGCTCTTACTCCAAGAGTGTGATAGGCAACAGGCTTTTAAGGGACTGCCTCAAAGAAAGGGGGACAATGTATTTTCCAAAGAAGCAGAATGCAAACAAGAAGCAAAGGATAGAAACCTGAACAAAGAGAAGCAATCTAAAACTAAGGAGAAAACTTCCTGACTGTGAGAACAATTAACCAGTGGAACCGCCTGTCTCCAGAAGTTCTGGGTGCTGAATCACTGGAAGTTTTTGAGAAAAGAGTGGACAGCCATTTTCTCTGAAATGTTTATAGGATTCACCCAAGGTTCCTTCTAAGTATTATTCAACAACCTTTCCCAGGATTTCAACTCAGAGTTTGGCATCCTCAGTTTTCTTGTCTGAGCTGGGAGTTTGGACTAGAAGACCCTCCAAGGTCCCTTTCAACTCTTGTTAAACACATGGTATTTTATGCTCTGGACTATTGACATTGAATGCATGTAAACCCTGAAAAAATATGTTGGTACGCCTGGGCAAAAGAAAGGCAGAAAAAATCACTCTAGGTATAGGGACAGTGTAAAATATTAAAACACATGATAAATAATGGAACAGTTTAAAAATATAGCATAGAGTGTTTATCTCTCTCTCTCTCTTCCTCTTTCTTTCTTTCTTTCTTTCTTTCTTTCTTTCTTTCTTTCTTTCTTTCTGTCTCATACACACACACACACACACACACACACACACAGAGCACTTATCAAAGAAGCATTTTGGAAGTAGCTCCTTTAAATTTCTCCAAGGCTTGAGTGGATTCTCCCATCCCCTCTGTCAGACCGCACTCCTTCTCACTCCAGCACTTTAATTCACAAGGGGAAAGCAATACTTGTAGCATCCATGGGAAATTCTTGGAGAAGTTTTGAAAGGACCTGCTTCCAAAATGCATTTCTTTTACATTGCAAATGTGCTCCAAGGCTCGATTCATCCCCACCCCCTCTGTCAGACCACACTCTTTCTCACTCCAGACACTTTAACTCACATGGGGAAAGTAATACTTGCAGTGTCCATGCCTTTCTTCCTTTTCCCTGGGAGAAAGAGGAAGTGGGGAATGGAAAGCTAGGAGAGCGATCACAAGTGAGTGACTGGGCGACAGGGTTGGGAGTGTCGCCATCCACGGATTGCCACCGGTTCGGTGACCCATGCCAAATAACCACTACCAGTTCGCCCAAATAGGTGAGAACTGGTTGAATATCATCTCTGAAGCCATCTCATTCTTTTCATCATAGTCATCTTGCTCTTTCTCAGGCTGCTTGGAAGAGAAAGGTAAAGTGAGTGAGTAATTTCATTCAGAATACAAATCCATCATGCTGCCAGTGATTATTTATTAAAAAAAACCTGTACAGTATACTTTGGATGAATTAGTATAGCCTCAACAGATTTAATTTGTTTGGTCCCAAAAGAATTATAATAAGATGTGATTCAGACAGGAGGTAGATGGAAAAGGTAGAGGGGGCTTGGGTTAATATATGCAAATTGACTGGCATGTAAATTACCACACAGTTAAAAAATAATCCATTGCATAAGAAAGAAGCCCAATTTAAAAAAAACTGTTCATTCATTAAACTCTTTATTTAGATGACTTCAGTTTTCTTTTATTTCTTTTCGAGCTTCACTTTTCAGATTGTTAAAAAAAATGAATTCTTCATCTACATTGTCTGTGCTGATAAGAAAATGGGTTGGCAAAATATATTCTCTGACTCTAGACTTAGTTGCTTTTTAAGTGGTCCCTATTTTTCTACTTTCATGTTTACATGCTTTCAAACTGCTAGGTTGGCAGAAGCTTGGACAAGTAACAGGAGCTCACTCCATTACGCAGTGCTAGGGATTCAAACTGCTGAACTGCTGATCTTTCTGATCGACAAGCTGATTGTCTTACCCCATTGCCAAGACATAGCCATTGCTACCTCCTATGTACATATCTAAATTGTGATATAATAGGAATCCTACTCAGGAAACATAAAATTCATGTGTTGGTATTTCCAATTCAGGAATTTTTTTAAAAAAGAGTGGAATTTAAAATTTCTTTTAATTGCTTTTAAATGAGTCTGTATTTTCAGTCCATAAAGAAAAGGAATAGTGAGGAAGACAAGACACTTCCTGCATGAACCCAGTCCACCAATTGCATTGCATTGAAATAAATCTTTCAAAAAGGATGGGTTTTTTTAAAATAACAATATTTTTACAAGGAATTCTATATTTCTTATGAGATTTCAGCATAAACCCCAGTTCAAAATTACACTACACGCAGTGATTTCTGAAATTAGTCTGCTTCCTACCCTAGCAGCACAGTGGTGTTTCAGCTGGGTCTGGAACTTTACAGAGTCCCACTTCATAATGGGTCTATGACAATTTGCCACAGCTAACTCATCACAGCTGAAGTGCCATGGCCAATTCACTGTGGGACAACTTGCCACAGTCAATTTGCCATGGGACAACCTGCAGCAGGACAAGAATTAGACTAACTTCAGAGAAATGGTGGCATAGAATCATTAAAGCAAGGATACAAAAGGAGGGACAGAATGAAATATACATGACATAAATTAAAATATCTTTTTATTTATTTTAAATAATTGAATTGTTAAATTGTTCCATGGCAAGTTGTCCCACAGACAATTGACAGTTCTGAACTGGCCATGGTGAATTGTCCCATTCTGCCTCAGAACAACAGAAGACGATGAGACAACAGCAAACAGGCTCAGTGTCATCATCTGGACTGGAATTAGCATGCCAGAACTCACAAGCTGTGTTAAAAATCATTTTTTTAGCAGTAAACTTTTTATAACTAGTTGAAGGAAATCTGTTTATGGTTAAAGATGTTCATTTTATGAGTTTTATTTAAAAAAATATTACATCTTTATATTATGGAATGCTGTTTGTAGTTGTCTTTAACATATAGGAACTTTTTTTCTTTAAAAAAGTTATTTCTATAACCATGCAGATGCCAGGATTTTATAGTACAACACTAAGCATGTTCAGATAATTTATCTTTTTAGCATGGCTGCCAAACTGTCTTTTGACTGATTGCTGCTATAATGTATCCAAACACAGTATCAGTTGTAAAATATAAAGCAGTGGAAAAGCTGTAAAAAGCAGAACGCTAATTGTGTGTTTCACCACTGAGATAATATACATTGCTGTCTAAAGGAAGAACCCATAATAAGGAGAGGATTTAGAATGGTCTAATTGCATTGTGGCTGCAGTGGTTATAAGGGTGCTCATGAAGTTCTTCATTCTGCCACATACCACAAATTGTTAGGATTACCTCTGTTGAAGCCAAATAATGTTCATGCCCTCTGGGATAGAAAGAGTCCCCCTGTGCCTCCCTCTGTCTCTCTCTTCTCTTCTCTTCTCTTCTCTTCTCTTCTCTTCTCTTCTCTTCTCTTCTCTTCTCTTCTCTTCTCTTCTCTCTGTCCCCCTCCCTTTCTCCTTCCCTCCCTCCCTCCCTCCCTCTGTGTCTCTGTCTCTGTCTCTCTATCTCTGTCTCTCTCTCTCTCTTTGTCTCTGTCTGTCTGTCTTTCTGTCTCTCTGTCTGTCTGTCTCTCTCTCTGTCTGTCTGTCTGTCTGTCTCTCTCTCTCCCTCATCTCTCTAAAACCCTAGTGATGGTCCTTATATAGACCAAACAAGATATCAGATGAATGTTTTATTATATTTACTTCTATTGTGTTCATATCAGCACTGTAATTCCAATTTTAAGGAGGTCAAATTAAACTGGAATTAAACTATAAACAGTGCTTTCCCAAAATGCCTGAATGTCTAAAATAAGTGAAAACATCAGTATTTTTTCTCTGTATGCCTATCTAGGAATAATCAAGGGCACAGCTTGTAAATATCACTTCCTTGTATATCAATTGCATATAGTTCCTTCTGCATGCTATCTTTTAAATGACCAAGGGCATGAATTAAAAAATCTGTTCTATATGCTTATTTAGAAATTACTCCGACTAGATTCAGTGCAGTTTATTTGTTGGTAAGCATGTATAAGAGTTCAGCCTTCTTACAGATAATTAAGCAATAAACTCCTTATCCTTAAAGAGAATTAAGCAATAAACTCAACCATACAAACAACATTGCAGCAAATTCTCTCATGCCCCTTATTTTTTGCAAATAAAAAACTATCTCTGGAAGCACTTTTACTTTTCTATTGGAAGTTTACATAGATTACCAGTGCCTATTCAGATATGAGTATAGCTGATTTCAGATAAGTTTATTTCCAACGTGAGGATTATGGAACTACAGCCTTCTTAAACAGAAACAAAACACGTAAGTAGAAATGTCATTTATTTATTCTACCACAGTTACACATATTCACATAAAAATACCGTCAGTAAAAATGGATTTATAATTTGTGCCTCAGGTTACATGCCTCAGAACTTTATCAAAGGTAGTTGGACTCAGCTAAAATTTTATCTGCTCAGCTGATAACCTTGGCCTGCATCAATGTTTTCATTTTTTTCTGGTGCCTATAAATGTTCACAATTTCTTTTAGACTTCCCCCAAAAAAGAAGTGTGTCTAAGTGCTACAGCAAAAAGTTAGAAAAGGATTGACTCAAGACTAAGACTTTTCTTTTAGCGCCTTGCAGAGAATTTACATTTTAATTTGATAGAATGGAATTTTCTATGAACATTCTTTCAAAGAAAAAGAAATTGAAGGAAATTTCTATGATTTCTGTATTGTGTTTTTAAATCAGGGTACATGAATGATCTGCCTTTTATTGTATTAGATATCTTTGCAGATTGACTCACTGAATTTTTATGCTTCAGTTAAACCCCAAGAGAGAATATCATAAAGAGGCTCTGATAAATTTTAGGATCCAGTCTACTGTCACTTTTAAGGGAACATTGTGGCCTTGAAAATTTGTTTGACCATTTCTATTTAGTAGAACATATCCACCCAATTTTTCTGCATGTAAATCTTTAAAATGGGCTCTCAAATAGCAAAATAATAAAAAAACCCAATTTTCTCCTCTGTAACAGAACTGGAGATCTAGGCTGACTTGCTTCTCACAACCAGTCTGATTGTTCATCTACTACATGATTAGTGGAATGAGCCACAGTTTCAGGGATTAAAAGCAAAACAAAAACCCTGAAGTATTACTTTGTATTAGGAGCTATTTGGCAAATTAGAATAAGAAATTATAGTTTGAAAATAAAGGTTTTTAAATCATGATTTCTGCTGTAATTTGTGATATAAATTTTCTAATTATTTAGATCTGCTTCTAGAATCCAAAGAACCAATGATAAGAATGATGAAGAAATGAGCAATGAAAATAGATAGGATTACTTTACTCACTGTGAAACAAAATACTTAGGTTGTAAACTATATAATCCAAAATTAGATATGTTGCTTTAACCAAATTAAGAAAGTATTCCATTCTTTTTTTTATCTTTTCATGAATTATGCTGTGTATTATGCTTCTTAATGTGCTTTTCGGGTATCTGTAATGCTCAATTAATGCTATCTCAGTGTTTATGTTAAGAAACTTGCTTTAGTTCTAAAAGCTAAACCTGGTTATATCATATCTACAGTCAGTGACAAAAATGTGTGTATATTCCAAACATTATATTCGTGAAACTTGGTATTCTGACTTTTCCTTCTCATTCTAATTACTACTTAATATATTTCTTCATCACTTTCCACCAAAAATAATTCCAGGGTCTCAGAATGAATAGAATTCCAATTGTGAATGTTATGCCTTGAACCAATATGGCCAAGAAAAACATGCATTGTCACTTATTTGATACCTGAGGTTTAATAGTGCAGCAACCTACAGTACATTAGAATTTCAACATTCTCTTATTTATGCCACCTGTACAGTTCGGGCAGTGACAGAGATGCTATGTAAGCACATCCCTGCCTCACCTGCTAATAAGCTAAGGATTTTATTACCATACCAGTTAATTCCATCTCTCTTGAGAAAACCTTTCTTCTGTTCTGTAAATGATAAGGCCTATGAAATTCATAAGGAGACTGAAGAAGTCTAATTACAGTAATTAGCATAACTAATTTTATTTCAACTATATCCCTAAATCAGTGTACAAACAGAAATTTCTCGTCACAAGCATTAGAATCCAGATTTAAAGGGACAGTGGAAATGAGACTGTGAACTCAGTACAAGCCATTTAAAATGACTTGTGTATGGAAACAAAATAAGACCACTGTCCTTTAATGTAGTAAATGAAAATAGGGATATGTAATCTACATGAACTTCCACTAGAACATATCATTAGATAAATATGAAAATAAAAACATTGAAAAGTACTTTTACTTAAAAATAAAAAGAAATATGATAGCTTTCTTCATATCACTGAATATCTTTATATAGAAGATGGAATTATACCATCTATAGTAAATATGATAAGGTAGTAATTAAATGACAGTTATCTGACCATGCATTGACATTCAGGACATAATTGTAAGATATAAGCCAAAAAGCAACAATAAAATATGTTTTAGGACATCTTGAGAGACTATACGATAATAAATCACTGGGTCCTGATAGCATCCAACTGAAGGTCATCATAACATAAATGTAAAACTATTTTTATTAGATTCATATTCTGGCTTTCCCATAGAAATTTCTGCTTCCAATTTTTCTTTTCAACAATCTCTTCAGAAGATTAGGATGGAAGAGAGTGACTGGCCATTGCACCCGGTAAACTTCATTCAATGGCTTGACCATGGATCTTATCTAGGCCTAGGACAAAAGGACAACTGGGAAAGAATAGGGCAATCAAGCCTAAAATTTATTCCAGGCAAACTGATACAAATGAGAATGAAGGAAAGTTAACTCGACAGGTAGAGAGCAAAATTTGGTAGAGAATCAATAAGAATCAATAAGCACAAAGGACTCAAGGAAAGAAGCAACCTGGAATTAAGGTTTCCGGCGTTGCTTCTCCTGCTCGATGGTCTCCCACTTCTCCCGCTCCTCGTGTTCCTTCTGCTTCTGGTAGATCACTCCATCATCTGAAGATTCAACCAAGCTACAGAACAGGACAGAAGGAAGCCCAGAAGAAGTTCCACAAAGGGATAGATTTGGGAGGAATCTCCTAATCTTCCTTCCATCACTCCATCCAAAAAAGATACTTACTGAAGAATACCCGGACGCCAGCAATTCCTTGGAAAGTGCTAAATTCAAAAGCTCTCTAAATTCAAAAGTGCTCAATGATCTGCGATTGACCCATCCTTACCAGAAGGTAAGGCGGTTGGGTTCACCAGTACTGGGCGCTCTATGATCATCCTTGCAGGGTGGTGAGATGGTGTGATTCATCTCATCCTTGCAGGGCATTTAACACCGGGAGCTGTGAGTCAGTCTTCAGACGTTTACAGCCAACTGCAGCCAAACTGCTTCTTCCCCCGCCACACCTCCTTTCCTCTTCCCTCTTCACCAAATTGCTAATCCGTACTCCCTCTTTAAAATGACAGTAACTTTGGACTCCCGATAAGTAGGGAAGTATTGTTATAACTGAACCTGTGGAGTTCGCGAAGAATGAGACTGGAGACCAGCGTAACTTCAGCTCTTTTATTTAGTTCTGAAAATCCGTCTGAGCCAGGAGCCACGGCAGCCCTTTTTATAGAGAGGCTGCTCACGGCTTGTGGCCAATGACGTCTCCTTGATTCTCCCGCCACTGAGCTGGCCAATCATAGGCTAGCTATGATTGGTCAATCAGCATCGAGTAGAGCACCAATAAGCTTTCAGTGTTTGTTAACCAATAGGAATAGACTATTTGAAGTATGTTAATATGGAACAGAACACCTGTGAAGATTGGAAGCAATTTTATTTTCTGTGACAGAAACAGAAGTATATTGAAGCCAGGACAAATGCTCAATACAAATCTGAGTCTATATAGTAAAAATATAAACTGTTCAAATTGCCAGTGCAAGACTATCTACGTGCCTCTTTCTCTTAAAAGCAACAAACTTTGAAAGTGTATTTAAATTGACTAGAAGGGGGCAGAAATCCCATTCATCAAGGGAAACAAAAAAAAAAGTTTTATGTTGCCTTCTGTGAATTGTTCTGTTTGTCTCTGCTGAATCAAAGTCTGTCTTGCAAATGGGAGGGAAGAATAGTTGGTTTCCTCTGTTCTTCAACAGGAAGTAACCAAATAAAAAAAAAATCTCTTGCATTCCTTTGCCTCCATTGAAACAATCTGCCTGCTAACTCCAAAGTCATTCATCTTTCTTGAGAGGAAGAAAACGGGCTGTGATTCACCCCTTTTTGATGGCAAAATGCAAAGCCAGCAAACACTTTAAATCGCAGCCATTTCCATAGAAACGGGCTATGTTCCCCCAAAGAGAGATTTTCAACATTCAACCAATGATTTAAAGAAAGCATTTTCTAATTTTACCTCAATACCTATATCAATGATTAGATAACAATTTCTAAAAATAATTAATTTATCAATGTTAATTGATTTATTGTTTTAATTGATCAGTTTGATTAGAGTGTTTAATGCAATCGTTTGATTCTTGATTAATATTAAAAAAACAGGCTTAATGTAATTTAATTGATGAGTAAAATTAGTGATTCAGTGAATTTAATTGAACAGTGTATTTAACAATTAGTTGTAATTCATTAATTATGATGATTGTTGCTTAGAATATTACTTGGCCAGGGAGATTATTGTAATTGGTATAATATTGGCTATATTTATTATCCAAAATTGTTTTATTAAGGAATTTAATCAATGAACTATCTCAACAAACCCACCATGCCAGTAAAAAATCCAATACCAAACCACAACGTAAAAAAAAAATCCCCACCAATGAACTACAAGACTGCGTACATGTTTTATATGCTTTGTAACTCTAAAGGTTAATGAAAATTCCATCAATGTTCTCTATGTGAAAAAAAACACTCATCATGACTGCCTGATTTACCCAAGCAAATGACTCAATTCCTAGAAACATCCAATTATGCATTTCCATTTTTTTGCCCACCATGCAAATCCAAACTGGACAAACATATAGCCCTGTTTGAAAGAGTTGACTACATAGAACGCAAATATCATCCATTGATACCATAGTAGCATCCCTGGACACTTTAAATGAAAGATTAACTAACCTTAAAAAAAAAAAGAAGACACAACACAAAACACTGAACATCCAATAGGTACAAACCAACAACTGCAACCTAATCCACAAAAAAAACATAAATCCAACAAATAATGATATCCCAATCCTCATTAGAGAAGCTGTTGAGCATGAATGAAAGTGTCCTAAACGCCATCTTATTTGGTCGAGAGGACATCAGTAACAATGATGATATTACAATTGTCCGCAACATCATCAGTGACTATCAAGCATCAACCATCTCCCCTAGATGCTCCCCAAGCATCTACCATCTCCCCTCTTTGGCCTAGAGCTCAAAAAAAGAGATGGCTCTATGGCCTCACACTTCTGCAGAGTAATTTGCAAAAATGAATGAAGCAAACATAAATTAATTATACTATAAATTCACTCACCAAAAACAACACCAACCATAAAAACCTCCAATCTCATCCTAACCTAACCTTACAGCAACATGCCCCCTCCGGTAAATTATGCACAGAACTCAAAAATCATTTAGACAATGGAGAGAAGGACCTATACATTGATTACCATGCAGACTGTATCAAAAGAAACTCATACAACCCACAATCAGCATCCAACTCTACTTCAACCAATCCACCATCACCAAGACTAGGCACACATGGCCCCAACTACCTCAATTCAAACTATAACTGGTCTGAAATGCAAGCTCCTCAATTCAAGAAGCCCTTTAAATAAAATACCTGAATTCCTCCTCTTATTAAATATGGCTAAATTCAACATCATTATTTGTCTGTAAAACATGGCTCAATGCATCTCTCCCGACTCCATTACCTCAGTAAGAGACTTTCATGTTGACCGATCTGATCATGAAATCCGTAGAGGAGATGATGTTACTATCTTCTATAAAAAGTCCTTATACTACAAAACATCCAAGTTTTCAGAGCTTGCTCTCCCTGAACCATTATCTGTGAACTGTCCTTAAATATCACATTTTGGTTCTTACTATGTTACAGAACGCTGATTATGACATTGAACATGTAAGCAAGCTAAATACACTACTAACATGGACAACATCCTGCCCACATGCTTTTATCTTTCTTGGTGACTTCAATCTACCTCATATTAACTGGACCCTAAACAAATATAAACTGAACCCATACATGTAACCTTCTACAATGCTGTAACAGATCTGGGACTGGAACAACAGTAACCAACACACTAGACTAAACAACTGCCTTGATCTCATCTCTTGCAATAGTTTGAATTCAATTTATGGAATACAAATTAAAGAACCCTTTTCCAACATTGACCACAACATGATTGACTTTTGTCTCAACATACGTCCACACACAAAAAAATCACAAACTGAAAATCCCCAATTATAACTTCAAAAAAGGCAACTATGAACTTATAATCAATGAATCTCTCTTCCCTTGATTGGCAATTCTATTGAATGGATGCAATACTGTTGAAGACCATGACAATGATTCTTATTAGAAATCAAAGAGCCATCAAACTATATGTACCAATAACAACTCCCCAAACCAGGAAAAACAGATTACCCATAACAATAAGGAAGCTTCAATCCAAAAAAAATCACTTTGGCAAAAAAACAAATCTGGTCACGTTGCCAACTTCAAAAGCTGATACAAAATATATGCCACTAGATAAAAACTGAATGCACTAATTATCACATTAAACAAGGGAAAACTTCTATGCACAAATTCCACCCATGCTTTCAACAATTTTGTAAACAAACAAACTAAAAGACTCAAGGTCCATCCCACCCTGAAAGGACCTAATGGAAAAGACTTCAACAACAACACCATCAAGCAAACCTCTTTAACATATTCTTCGGCTCAGTATTTGAAACAGCAATGGATCAAGCCTAGTACTTCCTAGTCGAACCACAGACAACTACAGTGATCTAATACATATCAATTTTACAGAAGACATTGTTGAAAAGCACTGGGCAATCTAAAACCATCCCTATCTATTGGAATGGATGGAATATGTGCCTACTTCTTAAAAAAGAAATTTTTTAAATTTTTCCACTGCCATAAATTTTTCCACTGTCAAACCTCTAAGCTTAATCTTTGAAAATTTTCAGGACAAGCTCCTTGTCAAAACTCTGGTCACAAGCCACAGTCATCCCCATCTTCAGAAAGGGACACCCCAGCCTAGTTGAAATTACAGACCAATCTCTTTATGCTGCTTCACCTGTAAAGTCATGGAATCAATTATTAACCAATCCATTATCCTCCACTTAGAAACAACAACCTACTCTCTAATAAACAATTTGGTTTTAGAAAAAAACTATCCTGTAACCTGCAACTCTTACACTGCAAAAACATATGGATTACACAACTCAATCAGGGCAAAGCAATAGATTCAATCTACATAGACTTTCTATAAAACCTTTGATTCAGTGGTACATGACAAACTACTACTAAAACTAAAAATCTTATGGTATTTCTGGACACCTACATAACTGGATAGAAGCATTCCTGTCAAATGGACAACAAATGTCAAAATTGGGAGCATCTGTCAAATTCTGTACCTGTCAACAGTGGTGCCCCCAAGGCAGTGTTTTAGGACCAACTCTCTTCATACGCCACATAAATGACCTCTGTGATCATATCAAGAACAACTGTGTTCTCTTCGCTGATGATGTAAAGCTATTCAACACCACAGAAAAACTGCTACCTTCAAAAAGACCTCTACTTTGTATCAGAATGGTCAAACAAATGGCAACTTCAAATCTCAACAAATAAATGCTCTGTCTTACATATTGGCAAAAAATAATAATCAGAAAATAAAATACAGTGTTGAATAGTCAAGACATTGTTGATGATCCAAAACTCTGTCAAGGATCTTGGAGTACTCATCTCTAATGACCTAAGTGCTAGAGCCCACTGTAACTACATAGCCAAAAAGGCGTTAAGAGTTGTTAACCTCATCTTACATAGCTTCTCTATTGTAATATCACACTACTAACTAGAGCATACAAAACATTTGTTTGACCTGTACTTGAATACAGCTCAACAGTCTAGAACCCATATCATATATCTGATATTAACACAATTGAAAAAGTCCAGAAATTTTCACAAGAAGAATTCTCCACTCCTCTACTCATTGCAGAAAACCTTATGCCACCAGACTTGAAACTCTAGACCTAGAAACCTAGAACTACGCCGCCTCCAGTCCGATCTAAATATCATATATAAAATCATACATTTCAATGTCCTACCTGCAAATGAATACTTCAGCTTCAATCATATCAAACAAGAGCACACAATAGATACAAACTCAAGGTTAACCTCACCAAACTTGACTGCAGAAAATGTGACTTCAGCAACAGAGTGGTCAATGTTTGGAATACTCTACCTGACTGTGGTTTCTTCCCAAACCCCAAAAACTTTAACCTTAGACTATCTACTATTGACCTCACCCCTTCCTAAGAGGCCTGTAGGGGGCATGCATAAGTGCACAATCATGCCTACTGCCCCTGTCCTATTGTTTCTTTTTTATTTCTCATAAGTATCTATCTCATGTTATTCAAAACTATGTTTATTCTTATACCTGTATCTTGTAAGCGATTGATAAATCAAATAAATACTAAAAATACTAAAAATAAATATTATGGAAAGACAAATTATGTGGGTAGATGTGTGGGGAGCAGATAAACAGATGCATTTTTGGACAGAAGTGGCCCCATGGACACTTGAATTTTAAAAAATGTTTCACAGAAGTCCTCATCAAAAGCTCTTGAGTAAATAAGAAAGGAAAGCAAAAAGAAGACAAGCAAGCCTCAAAAACTAATTGTCATGATGAGTATTGCTTTGAATCCAAAATATTGAATTGTTATTGAAAACAATATATTCTCTATTTTATGGGAACTTGTCTCTGGAAATCCAGATATTGCCTTCCCTTACAGGTTTTATTTGGGAGATGGGGAGGCGAGCATTGATGGAGTCCTCCATTGTCAAACTCCCAAAACCAAAAACACATGGTGATTCTTCCAAGCAGATTTCTTTATTATTCCACACCTATAGACTGAATCTTACAAAACTGAAGCATCCTACTAACTACAACAAGCACATATATATTCTGAGAACTATTAGGGAGGACTGTCTTCATCCCCTTTCTCACACACAAACTATCTGAACTGAGCTGCTTCTTACTTCTCTGGAATGCATTCCTTCCTCCAGGGAATCCAGACAACACTGCATTACCTTCACAGAGCTTAGGTTGTTGAAGAATGAAGTCATTCTAGATGCCAAGTTTTGTTTTGGAATTGGACTGTTTTTTGATTTAATGACATTTAATTTGTCCTAAACAGCTAGAGATATGTGTGAAGTCAGCGATGTAAAAATGCAATCAATTCATTAATAAAGGGCATTTTTGTACTCTTAAATAATAATAAAAATAACTAGATTGAAGATAGAAAATTAGCATGGAAATGTTTTTTCAGTTCATTACACAGAGTGTCAAATGTACCATTGTCTGTCAATTGGTCATTAATCATGAATTTTTGCTCAATGCAATAAGCTTCTGATTCTTGTGAACCAATCTGTTCCCTTGAAATGAAGGTGACTGGAAATGCTTAGAAAAGCAGGCAGTATATGGAGAGGCCTTCTGGAAAACAATGTCACCTGCTCTGTGTGCAAGGACAACTAGATAAGCAGAGCACAGAGTTGCAATGAATGAACAAATGTGGTGTCAGGGAGAAGGAGGTTTTTGTTAGACACCAGGGGACATTTGAGGACCAAATAAACCTCTTCAGGAAATGGGATTTACTTGAACTGAAATATAACTAGGATATGAATACCTAGCATCAAAAAGGTAATTTTTGAAAGGATTCCTGGGGGAAGTTAACAATGCTGGGTAGCATCCATTTCAGAAAACTGTAGATATTTCAGGAGCTATCACAAGGGATTGAACTAATGTTTGAAATGGGATAATAGGTGTTAATATCTGGCAAGAAAGTTAAAGAGGCAAAAAATGATGGGGAAAAAAAGGTTATGTCAATGACCTTTGGAAAAAGCTATATAGATTCCAAGTCTGGAAATTTTCAAGCCAAGCAGAAGAAGTTAGAATACATAGATACAGTAGTCAAGATTTACCTGAACTGAAATGAGACCAGGGTTTAAGATGGATGCATAATGGTCCCCAATCTACTCAACTTTTGTTTGGCCAAAAGATAAACCAGTTTCTATCCTATCAATTTGCAGGCCTCAATATTCCCATATTGATATTGATACTAATAATGCTGTGATCATTTCATGTACTTCAACTAATGTCAATAAGAACTAATAGAAGTATAATCCAAAATGCAGTGAAAACATTAACCTGAACACATAATAAAGATTCCTTGTCCAAACCTCTTGTCCAAATTCTTTTTAGGGCAGAAGTGGACTGTTACATAAGTAAATGGCAAATTAGGAAGTGCAGGCTAAGATTTAAAGCTATTCTTTCTCCCTTTAGATGAATAGAATAGGATAGAATAGAATAGAATAGAATAGAATTCTTTATTGGACAAGTGACAAGGAATTTGTCTTGGTGCAAATACTCACAATATACATTAAAAAAAGATACATTTGTCAAGAGTCAAGAATCAGATTAACAGATAACAGATAATCAGAGTTGGAAGGGACCTTATCCAACCCCCCACACAATCATAAGGAACAACACTTAGTGATAATAATCGGGTATAATCAGCAATCAAATCATACTAGGAAACAGTCAATATAAATCATAAGGATACAAGTGACAAAGTTACAGTCCTACAATCACAAGTGGGAGGGGATGGGTGATAAGGTGTGATGAGAAGATTAACAATAATAGTAGTGCAATAGTTTGTAATAGTTGTAATAGTTGAACACTATTGAGGGAATTATTTGTTTAGCAGAGTGATGGCTTTCGGGAAAAAATGTTCTTGTGTCTAGTTGTTCTGGTGTGCAGTGCTCTATAGCATCATTTTGAGGGAAGGAGTTGAAACAGTTTATGTCCGGGATGTGAGGGGTCTGTAAAAATTTTCACAGCCCTCTTTTTGATTCATGCAATATACAGATCCTCAATGAAAGGTAGATAGTAACTGTTTTTTCTGCAGTCTTAATTACTCTCTGAAGTCTGTGTCTGTCTTGTTTGGCTACAGAACCAAACCAGACAGTTATCAAGGTGCAGATGACAGACTGAATAATTCCTCTGTAGAACTGGATCAGCAGCTCCTTGGGCAGTTTAAGCTTTCTAAGTTGGTGCAGAAAGAACATTCTTTGTTGTGCTTTTTTGATGACGTTTTTGATTTTAGATGTCCATTTTAGGTCATGTGATATAGTAGAACCTAGAAATTTGAAGGTCTCTACTGTTGATACTGTGCTGTATATGCTTTGCATATGCTTTGCATATGCTTTGTATAAGTATATGCATACGCTGTGCTATGCTAAAGACTGAGAGGAGACAGACAGTTAGTAGCCTAGGATCAGTTTTCTCATTGATTGTACAATAAATAAATAATAATGATGATCCAAGTTTTGTTCCTTGGATTTAGTCCCATTTGTTTTGAAATATATCTATCAAGGGGGAAAATCAAAATGGATAAACAGTTGCTATCTTGTGGGTTTAGGTTCTTAAGTTTACCAAGGTAATTAGATTAAGTGCATAGGATATCATTGAATAAGCTTGGGCTAAACATTCTACCTGAAAAACAGCATACTATTTAGCAGCATTCACTTTTCCCAGACTATAAAAAAAATTTAAATCTTTTTTTAAATGCTCTCCCATCTGCTTTTTCAAAAAATAAATACTGTAAAATTCTCCTGGACAAAATAACTTTCCTCTGTGTATCCAGGGAAATTGAATCAATAAATTATATTTTATTATCCTGCCCTTTTTAAATACATTACTGTATAAATACATTACTGTGTTTAAAATACATTAGCTACAGACATAGGATTACCCAGGCAAATTGGATGGATTTTACACCATTCTGTACTTTAAGGAAGTAAAGTAGCACATAACTCTCAGGGTAGCCAACTTCAGGAGTGACCTTTGGGTGACCATGGAGGATGAGATGGTCATCTGCCTGTTTGGACAAAACCCATGCTGGACTATATGGCTGACTGAGTCATCTTGTGAGTTGGCAATGGAGTTATGAAGGCAATGGCACTTCTGATCAGATGTTCAGCAGCCTATGGTGCCAATGAAGGTGCCGCCACTCAACTGTAGAAGATTAGGTAACATGTCAGTGGCAATGACAGAGATCTTAAGTGTTCAATCGAGTACATCTAGCTGCCCCAGTGAATGTGTATTGGGGTGGTGGTGGGGAAATGATATGGTACAGTATGTGTATAGATGAAGATGGGACTGGGGAAGTTGCTTGTCTGGAAATAGAGGTGTTAAGCAATACATAAAAACATCCCAGAGAATCAGATTAATCAGCTACTTGAATGGTTTGCCATCCAAGTGTGATATAGGCCCTTTGATTTGAGGAAGAGGTGACAAAGGGCAAGGCAAGCTGATGCAGTGGTGAAGATAGAGAGGGAGAGAGAGATGGGGGAGACTCTCAGGAAAAATGATCCTGATATTTTAATTGGTTCTGAATTCCAACTGCCTATCTCTGCTCTGGTCACTGGACTCTTAACCCCTGTCACACTGCAGCAACGGATGGAAAGAGGATGTAAAATGGAGAAAAACACTGACCATCCATTGGTTAACACGATGCTTCCGTTCTCTACTCACTGCCTCCGTTTTGCTTCCTCTCTATCCGTCCAGCATCTGTCTATTGACATTTCATCTGCTCAAAAAGTTTTGAGCTGCTCAAAACTTTTGAGCGGAAAATATATCCAACGCGTCCGTTCTGCATCCGCTAGGCATAAGGGGGACATCCGTTCTGCATCCGTTGTCATCCGTTATGCATCCGCTATATCCGCTAGGCATCCGCTGCACATCCACGCAACTCGAATCTGCTCCAGCGGTAAACGGACGCAGGGAGGAAGCGGAACGGACGCGGAACGGATGTGCAGCGTTAGTAGCATGGACGGAGAAAGGATGAAAGCGGATGCAGCTCGCAAAGAAAGCATTTAAAATGGAAAAAACGTTTGCAGAGGGGACCTATCTCAGATCTTAAGGATGTCTAGAGGATGCCTAGAGGATGCAAAAGGATGCTTCCGTTCTGCATCCGCTTTCCATCCGCACTGCATCCTCCCCCCGTCCATTCCTTTCTGTGTTATCCGCTCTGTTTATGCAAATTTTTGCCCCTTTTGAGCGGATAACAACGGATGGAACATTTTTCTCATCCGCTGTGTCCTTTTTACAAACATTTTGCATCCATTGGGCAGTGTGACAGGGCCTTTAGGAACTCAGATTTTTGACCATTGATATTGAATACTTTTTATATATCCCATCTTTATTATTTTTAGAAATAACTCAAAGCATCATACCTAACATTCCCTTTTTATTCCTATTTTCTTCACCACAACAAACCTATGAGATGACTTGGTGGGAGATAAAGTTATAAGGTTGGCATGTTCTACAGAATCTTATTCGTGTCCAATGTTATTCTATTCTGCATTAACATTGTACTAGAAAACCTACTAACATTTATAAATCTTCATATACTTCTAAATTATTTTTAAAATGTAACATGAAATGCTGTCATAGTTGCCAAGAAAGTTTTATTTCAGTGCTAATTTTTAACCATCTATCATCCAATAGACTGAGATCCTTCCTTTTATTGCCACAATGGAACATAGATTTTTGTTTAATTTTTAATTTAAAAAAAATTATTTTTAAAAAACAAAAATAACAAATAAATAATAATCTTCCAATTCTACAGTGTGCCGGTTGGGTACATATATCTTGTGCGCATAATGATATTATCATACATTTCTTATTTAATTATATTTATAACCATTCTAATCAACATTTTATGTCATATTGTTTGATTATTATATTATCATTAACATTATAGTTCTTATCTTTCAAAAATATAATCCATCCATCCTAAGTTATATTCATTCTCTTATTCTTTCATAATCAGTCTGTTATAAGATGTTATTGCTATTACCACATATTTCAGTTTTTTATTCTTCTGTCTCACCATTCATAAAATAAATTCCAAATCTTATAATATTCTTTTTCTTCCTGTTCTTTGATTGCCATTGTTAATCTACTCATTTCCACACATTCCATTATTTTCTTAATTGTTTCCTCCTCTGTCAGAATTTTCTCATTTTTCCAATTTTGTGCAAATACAATTCTAGCTGCTATTAATACATTAATAAGCATATGTTATCTCTCTGTTATTCACAATTAAAATATCTCTGGTTTTAAATCTATATGTTGTTTTATCATTTTTTCCAACCACATGTGTATTTTAGTCCAATATCTTTTAGCATCAATACACGTCCATCACATATAGTAATGAGATCCAGGCGTCTGGTGACATTTCCAACACTTCCCCGATTTATCTGTGAACATCTTGCTATGGATAAATGCCACTTGTAAAACATCTTATACAAATTCTCTTTATAGGCCATTGACATGGTTAGTTTATAATTTCTAATCCATAGTTTATGCCAAATCTCCAGATCTATCCCATATCCCAAAATTTTCCCCCATGCAATCATTGTTTCTTTAACTTACTTTTCTAGTTTCACTCCTAGTAAATAACCATGTAATTTTTTAATCATCTTCTCTTCAGTGCCTGTTAAAATTTTATCTAATTCAGTCAATTTTTTATAAAACCCAGCAATCTTAGTATCTTTTTCATACCTTGAATGTATTTGCAAATATGAATACCAATCTAAATTTATCCCTTGTTCTTCTAATTCTTGTTTTGTTTTGCTTTTCATTTAAAATTTCCTCATATCTAATAATATGTTTCATGTAAAAAAAATTGGATATGCAAATGCCTCTATTGTTGATAACCAGACTGGTGTTTTCATATAATGATAGTCCCTTATTTTCTCTCATACAGTTAATAAAGCGTCCCTGACATAATGTCTCCTAAAATATCCATGTGCCCTATTTTCATTATACCAAAGGAATGCGTGCCACTCCGGAACATGGATCTTATTTGCATCAACATCTCCCAACATCTTTACTTGATATTTGGACAGAATATATTGGAATATATTTGGCAATACATTTCATTTGTTAACCCAATTTGAAGTTAATTTTTCCAATCTGATGTAGGTATGTATAGTTGTAGATTTTTTTTGCACAAAGGCATAGAGACAGGGAGAAAGAGAGAGGCTTTTTTTTTTTTTTGCTTTCTCTCTCTAAAGCGAAATATTATCCATGCATTTCTCTTTGCTTATATAAAAAACATAAACACCGTGGGTCTTTGGAATTTTAATGCTAAAGTTAAATATGCATGTTGAATTAACTCTTTCCTATTGCTTATGAGCTTTGAATATGCATTGAAACAGCAAACACAACAATGCCTATTCTTATTAAAAGAATATCTGAGCAGGCTTTTGACCAGATTGTGAGTGTGCAAATATGGATATAAAGGAACCAAGAATTTTTT
Source organism: Laticauda laticaudata (assembly GCA_004320025.1). Lineage (NCBI taxonomy): Eukaryota > Metazoa > Chordata > Lepidosauria > Squamata > Elapidae > Laticauda > Laticauda laticaudata. The sequence continues at coordinate 22,945 of BHFT01006936.1, read as the reverse complement.
TCCCTTTAGAAGGCTAATGGGAATAATTACAACTATTTCTACAGCCAATTATTTACTTGTAAAATAAAGTAGCCCATATAAAATTAACTGATTTAAAATTAGAATTAGAATTGTTTTATTGGCCAAGTGTGATTGGACACCCAAGGAATTTGTCTTGGTGCAAATGCTTTCAGTGTACATAAAATAAAATATACATTCGTTAAGAGTCAAGAATCATCAGGTACAACACTTAATAATAGTCATAGGGTACAATAAAGCAATCAAATCATATCAGAAAACAGTCCATATAAATTGTAAGAATACAAGAGACAAAGTTGCAGTCATACAGTACAAGTGGGAGGAGATGAGTGATAAGGAGTGATGAGAAGATGAATAATCAGTTTGTAAATAGTTGGGCAGTGTTGAGGGAATTATTTGTTTAGCAGAGCGATGGCATGAGGGAAATTTCTCATTTGTATATACAACCATTTTTTTCTTTCAACAAGAAATCACTACATAGAAGCATGCATATAAACATTTCCTTCCTTCCTTCTAATGGAATAGAAATAGCAAAATAATTAATTAGCAATTGTAGCAAGGAAGGTACAAGTTAATTACCATCCTAAAAAACAATTAAATTCTTACCACCCATTCTTGAATGAGAAGATATTATCTTCTGACTTGGAATCTGAAGCCCAAATGATTTGGAAATATGTGATGCTAAGGGTAAAACTCCAGAGAGAGTAAAAGATTTTGATTTTAATAAAGGTTACAAAATATGTTGTTGAGAGACTAAGCTAGCTGCTACCAGTAACATGAAGCATAAATCTGCATGCCCACATTAGACATCATTTAGTGAGCAAATAGAATAGGATTGCAGGGCATGGGGGCAAAGAGAGCAAAGCAGCCCTGAAAATATACAAAAGATCCCTCACTTGTCAGCCTGCCTTTTCATGCCAATTCCACCATGCTAGATTAAGTTCTGCCACAGCTTTTTCAGTATTGAATCTGAATCCCAGATGCAGTTGGAAAAAACTGAATCTACTGTCTTCTGCTTTGAGATTTCCTTGCTCACAAAATTCCTTGGGATAAAGAAACATCTAACTTCTCTCCGAAGATTCTACCCCCATCTCTCTTTGAAAAATAATGGGAACTCTAAATATTTTATGAGTTACCAGCAGGTCACAGCTAACCTGCAGATACTAGGGCTGCTATAGATATAGATAAAGAAAAGAAAAACTCAGTTTATATATTATAGAAGTAATTGAAATTCGCTAAATAAGCAGTTTAACAAAAGCTAGACTTTAAATATATCCATGCTTTTCAGTTATGATAGCTATGCCAACTATTCATTCATTTTCAATAGCATATTTTATTGCTAAGAAATATAAAATAAACTTCTTACACCCCACACCTTCCCAATTTGCAAATAATAGTTTGTTTGTCTATCTAATAAATACAATAATTGTTAAGTACTGGTATCCCCTATCATCAATGGCCTAGGTTATCTTAAAACCTAAGGACATTAAAACACAATACAATAAAGCTACCACCCACATGTCTGGCTACTCCCAAGTTCTTCAGTCCATTAGATTAATAGAATAACAGAGTTAGAAGAGACCTTGGAGGTCTTCTAATCCAACCCTCTGTTTGAGCAGGAGACCCTAAACCACTTCAGACAAATTGTCCTTTCTCTTCTTAAAAATCACGAGTGTTGGAGCACTGACAACTTGGAGAATAGGTTAACTCCCTCTTCTTTGTGGCATCTCCTTAGATATTGGAATTCTGCTATCATGTCACCCCTAGTTCTTCTTTTCATTAAATTAGACATATCCAATTCTTGTTACCATTCTTCAAATGTTTAAAGTTCCAGTTCCCTAATTATTATCATTTCCCTCATATACACCGTTAATTACCCAACTGAAAATATTTAAACCCCAGCTTAGAAGCCAGCATTCATGTAATACTGGAAGCAAGATATATTTTTGTTCAAACAACTGCATCATCAGCAAACCCGCAACATTAATTTATGAGCTTCCAGTTGCTCCCAGTTGTATGTAAATATAGGGTTGGAAAATATTTAGGCATTTTAAACTAGTAGGAGAGCAAACTTTATATTTTTTCAGATTAGATAATGTTGTCTGAAAGATGATTCTTATTCCTTCTCTGTGATCCTTGTTACTGATTACAGATGTTCCAAAACACTGGAACTGGCCACATCTTACTGATATCATAATTCAGATGGTAAAGCTTGGCCAAGATGGGATAGTTTTGTAAGTGAGATATAGGCTCCAGCACTCAGCTCTAGGTTTAGTAATCCAGTGCACAGCAAGTGACTATTTTCATACACTACAGCACTCTCCCAGGACCTCATAGTGAGACTGTGAATCAGGTGTCTTTACACTCAGAACACAAAGCTATGATATGTGAAATTCTCATTTCACAAGCTACAAGATAGCTGCTAGAGACAGCTTTAGTTACTCCTCTGCCTGCTATGAACTGAATGGCTGGTTTCGTTAAGTCTGGCAGGATTTCCTCCTTTCTGTTCCACAATGAGGGATGATTGGGTAGGCTAGTAACTTATGCTAATACAAGGATAGAAAAGACATATAGAGAAGATGCAATGCAGCAACTCCTTCTAGTGTAAACCTAGGTTTGGCAACCAAAAACTATGTTACCTAGAGGTTAATTATATTTCAGGTTTGTTTTTACCCTTTTTTGGTACTGAATAAACAACTAACTAGAAGCTGAACATGATTAGTATTTCACTACCAGTTTGATTCTATAATATTCATAGTTCCCTTGGCTATGTAAAAGGGCTACCATTAGAGAACAGTGTTCTAGGATGTGGCTGTCCAAGCTAGCAAACTTCCCCCATATATGGGTCTTCCATGTTTCTATCTATTGTAGTAAGTTCTAGGCATGTTTCCAGATGGTGAGCCCAATACACAGTAGACTCTAAAATTTGGAGGTAAAATAGGCCTTTGCCATTTGGCAATCCAGGTAGCAGACCAGAAATGAAAACCAAAACAATTGGCTTTAGTCAGGAACTTTTAGTAGAGGTACTTGTCAGAGCTGCTACTGCTTGGAAGATCTCAGCCTAATTTGTGGGAATTATTTAGACAGAACGTCAGGAGGGAAATTGCCTTTAGACACCCCCTTGCTGGTGGAAGACTTGGCAGTAGACTTAGCTAAAATAAATTTCATAGGAGCTGAAATGAGATCTCTGTGGATTTAGCTCTCATACATAGAACCAACTTCTGTATTACAGCAAGTTCTACATCTGTAATATGTAAAAATGACTCAGATCATTGCACAGTTACTCTGTTACCCACAGTTCATTTGTTTGCATGCCAGTCCCAATGTACTTTAGCCCATTTTGTTTATCTTTTATTTTGTCCAACTAATTTCAGTTTACAGCAAATTTTCTTGGCCATTCTGACTGAGAAACACAAAGGCAGACATAAGGACATAATATACATGTCTTAAGGCTAGGTCACACTGGCCAATGGATGCAAAACATATGTAAAAAGGACACAGCGGATGAGCAAATTTTCCATCGTTGTTATCCACTCTCACAAAGTGCCCCCAAATTGCAAAAACCAGAACGCGGACAACAACGCGGAAAGAACGGACCATTGGGAGGATGAGCGGCGATGTAAAGCGGAAGTTCGCTATGGAAGCCTAGTGATGGAAGCGGATGACACATCCACAGGGCTTCCGGGGGAGAACAGCGAAGGCAGACGCGTAGCGGAAGGAATTGATGCCATTAGCGATGACGCGGATGCATCACGGCACCCCTATAGGCATGCATAGCGGATGCCTAGCAGATTGCAAAGGCGTTCATTGCGCTTCGATGCGGGGAAATGAAATTGGCGTAAGATCCGGATATAAAAGGAAATGCAGCTTGCAAGCAGTCCAGGCATTCAAGGAAAGACCTCTGCAGAAGACATCTTGGAGAGAACACATGGGGAAAGAAAGAAAGAAGCCGTGTGCCTACTCCTGCCAGCCCCTGGCAAGAAGCGAAAGAAACCAACCATCCACCACCCTGCGCTGCTGACTCCTGAAGCTGCGTGATTGCTGCTCGGTTGCTCCGGGCTCTCTGGTGTTGCTAATGGTTGGTGCTGTCTCCTGCTGGTTGCTGCTGCTGGTTTGCTGGTGGCTGCTGGTGCTTCTCCTTGCTGCTGGCTTCTCCTGCTGCTGCTCTGCTGTTGGTGGACCAGCTCCAAGGCCCTCAAAGCCCTGCTGCTGAAGGCCCTGAAGCCCGCTATCCACCAGGGAGAATGAAGCAAGGCAAAGGCGAAGGGGGTAGAGGAAACAGTTTACTCCATTTTCGAGACCATGCAGGAGGAGGTGCTCGAATGGCTGAAGGAGAACGAGTACCTGTGAGGAAGGGGCCACAGGCTTCTATTGTGACACAAGAGGAAGCAGGGCAGCCATGGAGACAGAAGTGCGGAGAGCCTGAGGCTACCACTTCAGATGTCTCCTCTAGGGGTGGTGGAAGCATATCACACCTGTATGGCAAAGCTGCACCTGAAGAGATTCCGGGCGAGAGGCCGCTGTCCGTAAGCTTAAACTGACTTGGGGAGACCTACGTCATGGCAGTAGCAGACTTCCTGGGAGGTGGATCCGTCACTGGAGTGTTGCAGCCCCTCTGTCAACCCTCTTCACCTCAGGACAGCCCACAGAGAGCCACTCCCTTTCCAGCCAGGAGACAGCTACAGTGTTCACAGGCAAGGTGTCTTCGGAGGAGCCCCCCGACGAACCCCCCACAGCTGACCCCCCCGTGCCAGAGGGACATGGATGATCCCTGTCTCAGATGGAGCAAAGAAAGAGGCAGCCACCAGAAGACCACCTCAACACACCAACACCGCAGCTCCACCATCCACAGAAATAGGCATGGCAGAAAGGCCAGACCGAGGGACAGAGCACACTGTCCTTCTTGGAGATCAGGGACACCAATCAAAGCAAGCACAGATCTCCTCTTCCCACTGGTCCACTTTTACCATATCCATCCTACAACCGGATAGCCCTCTCATCACGCATTTATGAGCCCAGACCTCAGGGACATGCCAATTGGCCTAAGTACCAGGCGATGAAGGAGAGATCATAGCTTTCTGCACCACTTCTTGCCCAGGGGCCCACTTGAAACGCTTCACCACCCACCCACGTCTGCTCCTCCACCCCCAGCCGATATCACAGCCCTTCCCACGGATTGTCAGCAGCCCTCGCCTACCAGAGCCTACCACTACCCAGGACTTTCCCACAGCAGAGGCAGCCCTTCCCAGTCATGAGCCCAGGTCCTCGGCCACACCGCCAAAACAGAACGTAAGACACAGATTGCCTCAGCTGACCCAGCGCAGACCAGACAGCCCCACTACACCTCCTTTCCTCCACCCCACAGCCAAAGCCCTTCCTCCAGGATACATCTCATCGGTTGGCCTCACACTCCCAAGGGTCCTTGAGAAGTGTCTCTCAATCTTCATGGAACCTGAGTTCAGCTCTCTGAGAGGTTCCTGCATACCAACCATCTTCTGTTTGTATCTCATTGGAGCCAGGGCACCCCAATGGCACTTCAGGACCAGCACTTCCATCAACAGCCACCTCCCAGTCCCTGGCCCCTTTTACATCTGGAACCAATGCACACCTCAGAGTGACTGAAAAGAGTGCCAGAGGACTGAGTTGTTACCTGCTCACCTTATCTTTGCTTAAAGACACTTTACTTGGCTCAAATTTTGCTTTTTAATAAAGTCCTACAGTTTGTTATTAATAAAGCTATCTTTGCTTACCACACTTGGTTCATTTTTTTACTTTAATAAAGTGTTGGGGAAAACTTTGAAAAAAGGGTAAAAGCCTTTGCCATGCTTATGGGATATTGTAAGGATAGCTGTGGGATGGATAATAGCTGTGGGATGGGTAAGGATTACTGTGGGATAGATAAAACCTCCAGTGCAAGCATAGTGGGACTGTATGGTCCACCCTCCAGCTGCCACATATATTGGCCCTTTATTATCAATAACAAATTTAATCATTGATCCACACATTTCAACATAAACAAAACAAAAGCCCTATTCATTGATAAGGCCACTCAACATAACTGGCAACAATCTCATCAGTGTGATGAGACAGCTGAAGAAGGCATCCATTAAGCATCTACCATCCTGTCTTGCCACTCCACTGCTCCAGCTGGCGGAGTTGCACCAGTGTTTCAGGAGGTTGCGGCTTGCTTCTTCCTCCAGGTAAAGCTCTGTTGGGCCTTTCAACATCCACAGTGTTCTATCAGGTTTTAGTCCTTGCCTCCATTTACAGGCTCCATGTCCCCATTGCCTTGTTTGACGGTCCACAAGCCTGTTCTGCAAGACTGGGTAGCGGGTGAGCATGAGATTGTGCAGGATGCAGCAAGCTTCCCGATGCTCCTCACGGTCTCTGGGGCGATGCTGCATGGTGGTGAGAAGTACCTGGAACCTGTTGGCCAGGATTGCCAAAGGCGTTCTCACCACACCGTCTTGCCCTGGACAGCCTGTAGTTGAAGATCCTCTTTTCACGGTGAGGTATCGGAAGTGTAGGCTTCATGAGGTAGTCTGAGGGAAGAAGGCGTCATCACCCACGATGAAGTAGGGCACATCTTGTGTTTGTTGGGTAGGGGTCTGGATTTGGGAAGCCCATGATGAGGTTGCATTCCAGCCCACCCTTGAGGTCACTGGTGTTGTATATCTGGGCATCCTGAAGCTGACCCGTTGCCTGCTGAAGCATCGATGTACATGAACTTGTAGTCAGCATCAACCATGGCGAAGAGGATGATGCTGAAGAAGCCCTTGTAGTTTTAAATAATTGGACCCTGAGTTGGGTGGAGCTTTGCAGCCATGTGCTTCCCATCTATGGCCCAACATGTGGAGAAAGTTCCACTTCTGATACCACTGCTCTGCAACTTTCCTCCAGCCTTCTTCAGTGGTGGGGCACTGGAGGAGCTCATGTACGTATTCTTCAATGATGGCCTGCACCATTTCTCTGACCACAATGCTTATGGTGTTGTGTGGCACCCTCCAGGCATACTGCATGTTTCTGTACATGATCCCAGAGGCCAGGTGCGCAGAGTCAGTGCCACCTTCAGTCCAGGGTCCAGGCTCGGATGGAAGTTCGGTGTTTGCCTTGGTCAGCCTGGGTCTCAGACGCTCCACAACTTTCGTCAAACATGGCTGGTGGCATCCTCATGAAGTGCTGGAATGCATGAGTGTCTTCATTCCTCAGCTCCACCATCAGCTTGTCATAGAGGTCAAAACTCCTCTCTTCTCCTGATCCATCGTCAGACCCAGATAAGTTCTTTGGATGTCTCCTTCTGCTCTTTTCGTAGAAAAAGGTGAACAGTCTGAAGAGGCTTGGTTCTGGTGTTCAATGATGGCGGGTACCAAAGGAGTGTGCGATGATCCATGTGGAGATCAATGGATGATGTGGAAGAGCAAGAGCAGGCTTAAGAGGTCTGCACACCAGGGCTGCTGGACTGAAAAGTGAATCCAGGTGATTTCCCCCCCTTTTTATAGGGAATGTCAGTTTCCACTAGGTGTCCTTCCACATACTCTAGGCATTCTCCAGACATATCCAGAATACGTCCCATATATATGAACGTTTTTGTCCATTTTAATGCTTTCTATATGAGATGCATCCGCTTACATCCTTTCTATGTCATGCTACTAACGCTGTGTGGACGTTCCGCGTACCTTCGCTCTCTTCACTTTCTGCTTTTCGCTGGAGCGGATGTGAGTTGCGCAGATGCCCAGAGGATGCCGAGAGGATAACATCGGACGTGTAACGGATGACAACGGACATAGAACGTTTTTTGCCCGTATGTGTCGTGGATGTAGATCGTACCCGGCGGAAAATTCATCCACTCAAAAAGTTTTGTGCAGCTCAAAACTTTTTGAGCGGATAAAATAGCAGTAGATGGGTGTTTTATGGATAGAGCTTATGAAAAAGTACGTACATTTCCAACGAATGGCAAGCTTTTTTGTCCGTTTTACATCCTCTTTGCATCCGTTGGTTCAGTGTGACAGGAGCTTTAGTTGATGTTCCACTGTAGGGTATATAGGAACCTTTTTTAAAAAAAAATGTCTATCTAACTTTGTATCAATGTCAGTATTAATAATATATGATTGAAACATATTTAGTTCGGATAGACAGACAGGTAGATGCATTGATTTTTAAGGCAAATGGCAGAAGGATTTCTTCTCCAGTTGAAAATGAAACCCTTCTTAACCTTCCAGGTAAGGCACTTCATAGCAGACCTCAAAGTGGCTTTTATAGAAGAGCACAATAGCACCAGTAATTGAGAAATTGCATAACACTCATATATCAAAAGATTACAGGTAATCAATTCAAGATGCACAATGGGTTTTAGCATATTACAACCATTAATCTATAACATACATATCATCTGCGTCACACTGTAACCTGCACATGCATGACCAAACTATCTTCCATTTCCTTTCCCACTCCCTTTTTATGTCCACATCATCCCACTTTAAATCCTATATCATGATAAAAAGAGCTGCTAGCTCATAAAAGTTTAAGCCTTTATAATAAAGTTCTGAAACAGTGCTAGATCCTTGATTCCTTCTACTGTGTATCAGGTGACTAGAAAATAATGAAATGGTGCACTGATGGACTTAAGTTTTAAAAAAGGCTAGGCTTGTTCAGGAAAATAACATATTTGAAAACCAGCAACCTTCTACTTACAAGGCATGTATAATAGCTATTAGGTTATTACAGATTCCCTGGTAACAGTAGCTCTAGAGACCAACAGGGCATTTAAGAAAGGCAATTTTATTTTAAGGCTGGTTTTTGTATTCATGTGCATGAACATTCAGATGATTTGAAGTTGATTATAAAATGATCTGTGTCCAGTAAGTTCTGCCTTCAGGAAGGAAAGTAATTGGCAATTGCTTTCTTGGAACAAAAAGCACAAAAGCAGGTAAATTGTCCAGTGGGAGAACATGGTATCCTATTGTCCAGATTCTATACTTTGCAAGCTATTTCTAAGGTATCTCAGTCAAGATTTTTTTTTAAATTGACATAAGAGTTAAGCCAGTATGAACATTGAATAGGATATGGGCTGCTTAAGATTGCAATTTTGTCCAAATTAACACAAATATAAGCTAACCCACCTTACAGAAATTGAAAAGAAATATATATTTCTGTAGCACTGTATCAAAATCAAAATATATTGTCCCAGTGAGTTCATTTTATCTGAGCTGGTCCAAGAGGGTCTTAAAATCAAGGATAAATGTTATGAGTAGTAATCTGCAGTTATGTAAGTTTATAAAATGTTCCAGAGCTAATCATGCTTCACTGTACAAGTTGATCATCTCAAGGGATTTCTGAATAGAAATATTATTGTTATAACAAATTCATTTATTTTCCTCTCTGAAATATCAGAGGTATTCTGTGGATTGCCAGTGAGGCTCTGATTTTTTCCTTCATTGGAAGAAGGGGCCAAATCCAAAGACAAGAGGCAGATCTGGGTGGATGAAACTTATTGTACATTCGGTCCAGGAAGATCATCTCTTCATTTCATGAGATGCCAGTATTTTTTCCACTCTCCCTCTTTTTTGGGGGGGGGAGAGGGGGAGGGTTTCCTTCATATCAATGAGTCTAAGTATATAAAGTGAAAATTGAAGACTAGGATGATGGGAATATGCATATGCTTTAGGATGCACTTCCATTTGGCCATACTATGCCTAATTATGTTTAAAAATTGTAAGCTGCAGTCCATGCCTCTTGGCCTAATTTCATGGAAAGAATGCTGTGTTTCTTTGTCTCCCACAGCACAGAAATTAGGTATTGAAAGACTTGGTTGCCTTATTTTCTCAGGCATGACAAATAGCCAAACAAATGCAGCTCTTTTTGTCCAAATATCAACTCTTAGAGTTAGGATTGAAATCCTTCAGTATTGGGCCTCCAGTATATGAGAATGGACTCTCCACCCTCTCATGCCAAGCTTCTAGTAATAATTTTATTAGGTGGCATCAATTTGGGATCATGATCTAATAACATCTGGTAATAATGATAGTCACAGAAATATTGGCCATTTGCCTTTCCTACTGATTTATTTAACCAATTGTGATTATTGCGCAAGAGACAAATAGTGTGAGTCTTAACAAAACGGACAGTTTTATAATAGATATACTAGATTTCATATATAACTCTGGCTGCCCTTAATGAACACAGAAACTATTTAGCATAATCCTGAAAGATATTCAACATTCATTTGTCCCTTATAGTATGAATTTAATATGCTTGTGATTCCTAGAAAATGTCAAATAAAATGATGCAAGGCTGGCCTGTTCAGGAAACGATCACAGATCTTGATTATCTATTCTAAAATCTAACATATTATCTGTTGAATCCCCCTAGCTATGATTTATTGCCAAGACCTATACTCCATAGAAACAAAGCCTCTATCTTGACATTCCATAAAATATGGGTAATTTTGTGAATAAGCAGATATTTGGATGATTTCTGAAGACTTGGCTTTTTCCAGGAAAAATTGCATATATGGAAAATAGAAACATTCCTTCTTGGAAAATATTCCATAATTATGCATCATAATTATTATGCATCATAAATATAATTAGGTTATGGTAAATTTGTACAAATGTTTACAACAAAATTGCTATGCACAACATTATGGGTAATAATATGCTAATTGCTACAAAATCAAAAGCTGATTATGGTTCAGCAGTATCAGAAATTGCCAACTTTGAGATTCTAGGCGATGCTTGATTCTTTCTATAGCATCTGGGAGGCAAAGAAAGACATCTGCCAGCAGATTGACCCCAATGCTAACTTGGAAACCTCTTGGTGCCTTAAAAGGCATATACACAATTGAAGAAAGAGCCAATTTGGTATAGTGTTTAAGTTATCAGGTTAGCCAAACCTCCGCTCACATCTCTGGGAAATAGTCATGTGCAAGCCACTTCCAAAAAGCAGCTGTGAAGAAAACTGAATATATTTGTCCAGGCATTGCAACTGAAAGATACCTAAATGCATGCACGATGAATGAATGAATGAATGAATGAATGAATGAATGAATGAATGAATGAATGAATGAATGAACAATGGCATCAGAAGGTTTTTTATATCTGCCTATATGCCAAAAATTATATAGTAAGCAATGCAAGATATAGCCTGCATTCCTACTTGAGCATGGGATTGGACTTGAAGACCTCCAAGATCCCTTCCAGTTCTGTTCTGTTATTCTGTTATTAGCCATTTCAGACATTTTCAGCATTGTGGGGTCCTTCATGCTCTCTGTGCTTGTTTTCTTACAGGTGTTTCATCACCCAAACTCGGTAACATCACCAATGCTAATTAGTTCAAGCAAGTATCTATTTTGGGGACAACTTTTCTGTTCTTATAAACAAAGCAGTAAAACCTCAAATTGATATAATAGTTGAGATAGGGAGTGGTGTCTGTTAACTCAGAGTGTTAAATCTAATTCCTATATGGAAAATGACTTTAAGTGATGCAGATGATATAAATTAACAGAAGTTGCAATGTCCTGTCAATATCAGAAACAATGTATTTGTTCTTTGTTTGGGAGTGAAACCCAAACAATAATGTTACCCATTAATTAAAAATCAGATGAATGGAAGTTCAGAAAGATAATTTATTTGGATGTACTATTTCTTTTCTAAATTATTGGCACAAGGTTTTTCACATTATCGTATCAAAGTCTTCCCCAACATGATTTCCTGGAGATGTCTTGCTGCTAAAATCCCTAATCAACATCGTTGATAGCCCCATGCTGGCCAGGAATTCATCATTCATATGCATTTCATTTTTTTTAAAATGTAGGAAAGTGGTCTTGTTGTGGATGTCTGTTTTTTTAATTAAATCTTTATTTATTAATGGAGATTTAGGCTTTGAGAACTTACGCCTCCTATATCTGAGCTGCAAAAATCCAGATAACTACTAGGTTGCAAGAAATGATATACACTATAACTAGCTTAGCTGTAATCTAGCAGTTATGTGGATTTTTTCAGCCTTTATATGATATATCTAAAGAGCTAGAAAAAATCAGTTTGTAATACAACACAGACACAGTAAAGGAAAAGACAAATATTATGGAATGGGCAGATATTATTACAGATGGTCCTTGCTTAATGACCACTTATTTTCACTTGATGGTGTTGAACAAATATTACTTATGACTAGTCCTCTTCTGAGGCAGCATCTCTGCACTCATTGGATTGTGAACACTCAGCTCATAATAAAGAGATCAAAGCCCACAGAAGTTGTGGTCACAAGATCACCTTCTGCAACTTTTGAGGGGCTAGGTTCCTACAAGCAAAGTCACTAGAGAACCGAGCAGAAAGTTGCAAATGGTGACCATGTAATGACCCATAGTGGAATGATGGAAACTGGGAATACTTGAATTTCAATTGCAAGGGGCATGGTCTATGACTATATTGTTTACTAATGGAAATTTCAGTACCAACTTCTATTAAGTGAGAACTACTGTATTTTTATTATGCCTATAATAACTTGGTTGTTCAAATTATTACAGGATGAATATATATTATATCATGCTAATATAAATATTACTAATATTTATATCTGTTAATGTTGATAGAAAAATAAAAATATTTAAAAGATAGTAGCTATTCAGTTTTTTAAAAAACATTCAGAAATTCTATGGAGAAGATATTTGTGATGACCCAGAGTATCTCATAAATATAACAAAATTCAAAATGTAATTAAAAGTCATTTAATGCCTTCAACTTGGCTTCACTGTTTAATTGTCACAGTGGAGGAGTAAACTATTTTCAAAATAACATTTCAAAGGAAAGAAACACAGTTCAAATTCAAAGAGCCGATAACGANTCAAAATAACATTTCAAAGGAAAGAAACACAGTTCAAATTCAAAGAGCCGATAACGAAGCAAAAACCAAAAACAAACAGCACTGAATAAAGTTCCACAACAGAGCAGGATAGATAATTGCCAACTTCAGGAAGATAACCAGGTACAGTCTATTGAAAGAACGGCAACCAAGATAAACCTTCTAAAACACTAAATTGTCTCCAGCCTCTGTTAGCACACAGGTCCAAACTTTCATGCATACCTCACACCTGCAACCCATGACGAGGATCATGGCCCTCTCCTCCTGAATAGACCACATTTTACCCTGATCCTCACCTCCCTGCGTGCCCTAGGATGGATAGAGGATAGGCCTGGGTCCTCCTCTGACTGCTCAGAGTCAGTCTCCACCAGGGGCATGGCAATATTATTAGTATATAAATTTTAAAAAATCTGGCATACTCCAGATATACTTAGGAAGCTCCATGGGTATTAACAATGACACCTCTGGTTTAAATTAGTAAGTCTATACATGTTTGGATTAAATGTAATCAGTTTGAAAGTCTCTGTATAGAAGATACAGTTCAATCAATCAATTCAACATCCCCCCCTCCCAGATTCCAGTGCATAGATTAGAAACCAGTTCCACACAGATGTGAAATGAGCATTTAGAATGCATATTCTTATTAAAATTTGTATCTTATCTTCATATCTTTTGAATGTCTCCAGTCTCTGCCATCTTCAGTGTTTGAAATGCATAAATTAGGCCAAAGGCTTTCCATAATTCAATTAAAACATACATACATCCTGAACTGGTAAGCAGCCACATTTTACTAATGAAACTCTTTAGGTAGTTTCTGCACAAAGCTTTTGAATTTCCTTTTTTAAACAATAAATAAGCAAGCTGTTCCCCAGCTACAGTACCTTGTCTTCTGACACCAAAAACAAAGACTTCTGTTCATAAAACTGGATCATAAATCCTCTAGAAATATCTACTGGATTACAATCATTCTGAAACAATGTACATAAACTAGGATGCCTGCTGCAGGAATTATGCGAATTATGGGAATAGTTTATTTAGTTATCAAAATTATATGGCTACCCATATCTTACAAGGTGACTCTGAAACCAAGAGTTAAACAGTATAAATTAAAAGAAATGTAAACAAAAAAGGTGCAAAACAGAATAGATGATGCATGGGCTCATTTTTGGCAGGAGACCCCCAGGCTTGTTTGAAAAGCCATGTTTTAATTTGAGGAATGTCACAAGGATTGCATTAACCTTGGAGTGAGGGGGGTGATGAGCCAAAATGCATGGCTTAAGCTCCACCTATCACCCACAAACCAATGGGCTTGTAAGAGAACTAATTCGGTATTGGAACAATAACTTCGCTGCTGTATAAATTATCAATAAGATGATTGGTCTGACCTCTTTCCATTTGCAGTGGTGGCATATAACAATTCAATTCACAGTAGTACCCTATTTAAAGTGGCTTCGGGAAAAAACTTTGTATCCATACACAAACTTTCACAAGAGAAACTCAATGTTCTGTCATTGACCAAGTAGATAACCCAACTCCAGCTTACCTGGCTGGTTACCCGTAAAGACTTAGATGATGCTCATCAAGCTCATAAGAAACAAGCTGATAAAAAGAGAGCTCTAGAAAAACAATATCAAGTGGGGGACAAAGTCTTCTTGTCCACTAGGTATTTACAGACTACATAAAAGTCTAAAAAATTGGGACCTAAATATGTTAGACCTTTCCCAATTGAACAAATAGTGAATCCTGTGGCATTCCAACTGCAATTACCTAAGACCCTTAGACGGATTCACCCTATTTTCCATGGCAGTTTATTGAAACCTGAACATACCTCCAACTTGTGACCTGCTCAGATTGACCCTCCAATACCTCTTTTGATTGAGTACAAACAACATTTTGAGGTTAAAGAAATTTTGGACTCAATGAAACAAAGGGGTTGACTCCAATATTTGGTTGTTTGGAAGCATTTCCCTCCTTCTCGGTCAGAATGGGTAAATGAACGAGATTTCAAGCCCCTAAGCCCATACAGGCATTTCATGAAAAACAATCCTGACAAACTTTAAACTTTTGTATTGCTTGTGAAATGTATATTATCCATTGATCTTGAATTTGTTTTCTTTTCTAGGGCTAATGCCTCTTTTACAGGAGGGCCAAATGTCAGCCTTCAAGACTCCTTTCATTTTTCTCACATCTTTCGGCTGCCATATTAATGGGGGGGAAGGGGAAATAATTGGGCTTTGTGGGGGTCAGAAATGTGCTGGAGGTTTTAGAGAACGAACTGTATAACTTGGGGAAAACTTTATTGTTTATGCTTACTTGTTTGCTTACTGCGCAACTGTAGCTCTTTATCAAACTAGGCCAAGGTCAGTGACCAGATGTCTGCATCACCATCTGAAGATGCCCCACATAACATGATACACATCTTTGATTGGATGGACTGTTTGAACTATTGTGGATGGGAGCATTGCCATCCCTTTGTATATGTGCTTTTTGTGTGTAAACACTCAGATCTAGAATTCCTTTGATGCTACCACTTGATTTCCAGTAAAAGTTCCTTTTCTCTGTAATAATGTAGTTTAAGCCCATGTCACACTGAACCAACCGATGCAAAGAGGATGTAAAACGGACAAAAAACCCTGCCATCCGTTCGAAAATGCGATGTACTCACTGCCTCCGATTTACTCACTGCCCCATTTATGCTTCCTCTCTATCCGTCAGCAATCTGTTTATTGACCTGTTCATCACTCCGAAGTTTTGGCTGCCCAAAAACTTTTGCGTGAAAATGTATCCAGTTCGTCCGTTTCTCATCCGCTTACGCATCCGCCTATGATCCGTTATGCATCTGCTATATCCGCTTGCATCTGCTGCGCATCCGTGCAACTCGCATCCGCCCGGACACAGAGGAAGCGGAATGGATGCGGAAACAATGCAGAACAGATCAAAACGGATGCAGCATGGAAACAAAGCGATTAAAGCAGAAAAAACATTCGCAGAGGGGACCTATCCGGAATTATTAAGGATGCTAGAGATGCTAGAGGATGCCTAGGGATCTAGAGGATGCAAAAGGACACCTATACTGCCTAAAATGAAAATGGGGAGCAACTCATCTGCATCTCACTTTCAGATCAGCAGCCCACTTGTGCAGACCTCTGCAGCCTTCATCTGACTCTTCCTCTTCCACAGCATCAGTCATGTTCCACCTGGATCGTACCACAGTCCCTTTTGGCAGCATCATCTCTGCAACAGTACGAAGCCATCTACAGGCTCTGTGAACTTTACTACGGAAGAAAAAGAGGCGGCAAGAGCATCTGGGTCTAAAAAATGGATCGGGAGAAGAGCAGAGGACGACTGTACAACAAGCTGATGGTGGAGCTCTGGAACGAAAGACACTCGGCATTCCAGAACTCATGAGGATGCTCCAGCCATGTTTGACGAAGTTGTCAGCGGCTGAGACCCAGTTGACAAGGCAAACACCAACTTTCCCGCCAGCCCTGGTACCTGGCCTCAAGTGGCACTGACTCTCGGCCACCTGCCTCAGGACCACCTACAAAAAGCATGCACGTATGGCTGGAGCGGGCACACAACACCATCACATTGTGGTCAGATAAGTGTGCGAGCAGCCATCGTCTAAGAATACAAGGAGGAGCTCCTCCAGTGCCGCCTCCACTGAAGAAGGATGAAGAAAGTTGCAGAGCAGTGGTATCAGAGGTGGAACTTCCCACACACTGTTGGAGCCATCGATGGCAAGCACGTGGCCTGCAAAGCTCCACGCCCAAGTTGGGTCCACTTATTTCAACTACAAAAAGGCTTCTTCAGCATCGTCCTCTCGCCATGTCGATGCTGACTAACAAATTCATGTTACATCGATGCTTCAGGCTACGGCTCATGTTCAGAATGCCCAGGTATACAACGCCAGTCACCTCAAGAGAGGCTGGAAGGCAACCTCATCGTCGGTTCCCAGATCCAAACCGCCTGCCAATGACACGCAAGTTGCTCTTACTTCTACATGGGGATAACGCCTTCTCCCTCAGAACCTACCTCATGAACCATACACTTCCAGACTCCTACCCGTGAAGAGAGGATCTTCAACTGCAGCATGTCCAGGCAAGGCGGTGGTGGAGAACGCCTTTGCATCCTGGCAACAGGTTCCACGTACTCTCTCACCACATGCAGCATCACCCAGAGACATGAGGAATCGTGGAAGCTTGCTGCATCCTGCACATACTCATGTGCACCCGCTCACCCACGTCTTTGCAGAATAGTCCGTGGACTTCCAACAGCATATATGTACATGAAGCCTGCGGGACATCGTGATAAGGGCGACAACTCGATAGACACTGGGATATGCAAGCCCCAACAGAGCTTTTACCTGGAGGGAAGAAGCCACGCAACCTCTGAAACACTGGTTTCAATCCCCAGCTGAGGCAGTGAAGTGCCAGACGATGGTGTAGATATTAATGGATGCTTCCTTCAGCCTGTGTCTCATCACATGGAGGCAGATTGGGCCAGATGTATTGTTGGTGTGCCTACAATTAACAGGCATTTAATAAAGAGTTGTGGTTGTGTTCAAAGTGTGTGATCAATGCTTACACTTGTTATTGATAAAAAAGGGCTAAGGTGTGGACCTGGAGAGTCGACCATACAGTCCCACTATGCTTGCACTGGAGTTTATCTATCCCACAGCTATTAGCCATCCCAAAGTGGTATCCCTGCTCATACACAGTAATCCCTGCCCACCCCACTGCTATCTATCTAACCCATCCCACAAGCATGCCAAGCTTAAACCATTTCTAAAAGTTATCCATCAGACTTTTATAAAAAAAGAAATGAAGCAAGGTGTGAATCAAAGATAAACTTTATTGAACAACAAGCTTGTGAAAAAAAATAGCCAAACAAGTCCAAATAAATGTCCCGGTCTGTGGCACTTCTTCTGGTTGCACTCGAGGTGTGCCCTGTCTCAGGTGTAAGTGTCCAGGTGCTGTGTGTGGTGGTTGCGGGAGTGCCTGGCCCCGAGATGACAACAGGGCATGGTTTGTTGAGGAAGGTGCGTCGACAGCTGGCTCAGCCGCGTTTGCTGAGAGGTCTCCTCTCATACCATGGTGTCAGCCCCAGTACTTGATGACAGATGTACTGAGGCGAGGCTTGGATTGTGGGTGGGAGGAAGAGTAGGTTAGTAGGGCTGTCTGCTCTGCAGCTGTGATGACTGCGTGGGTGGCATCATTTGGCATGGGTGGCATCGCTGTCATGCGTGCATCATTGTCGTGGTGGCATGCGGTTGCATGAGTGGAACAGGTGCATACGGTGTCACCCGATGACTCTGTGCCTGACTGGAAGGGCTGGCCTGGGCTGCTGGACCTCCGCTGGTAGCCATAGCCCTGGTAGGTGAGGGCTGTGGGAAGCCTTGGAATGGAGGACAATCACCTGGGGTGGAGGAGCAGACCTGACTTGTGTGAGCAGGTTCCCTCTGGTCTGGAGGGTTGTGAAGCACGCTCGGTGATCCGGTCCTTCTCCAGCTGTACTGTTGATCCGCCCATTTCTCTTGAGGGTCTGGTGACATAGGTGAGGGAGGCTCCGTTGAGGATGAGGAGTTGTGTGACCACTAGAAGAGGAGATCTATGCTGGTGCGAGTGGTGTCCCTGATCTCCAGCAGGACAGTGTGGCTCTGCCCTCTGCTGTCCGGCTCTCTGCCTTTCTTCAGAGCGGACTGGGGGGGGGTGGATGCGGGTAGACTGTGGTGACTCGATGTCTCCTTTCTCCCACCTCACAGGGAGTCCTCTACGCACTCACCACACTTACCACACCTGTCCGCGGGTTCTCCGCCGTGGCACGCTCCACAGAAACCTGCCTGGAGACAGGAACTGACTCTCGGCTGGAAGAGGATCGCTCTTCATCAGGCTGCCGGAGAGAGAGGGTCATGAGAGGGCTCCTGGTGCTCCCGGTGGCAGACTTCACCCTCCAGGAAGCTGCACCTGGCCATGACATAGCTCTCTCGTCTGTTCAGCTTCAAGGTGGCCTGCCAGATTTCTGAGTGCAGCTTCCCGTACCAGGTGTGCATATGTTCCACCAGCTGAGGAGCACCTCCGAGTGTAATACTCTCTGCCCTCTCTCTCTCAAGCAGCCTGCTTCCGCTTGGCTGTCCCTGTACAGCCGGTGTCCCTTCTGCCACAGATAGTCATTCTCTCTCAGCCACTCCAGCACCTCATCCTCGTGCGCCTCCTCAATGATATATGCCTTCCTCTCCCGTTTCACATACGCCTCTTCCTCCCTTGGCTAGACCAGATGGGCCCTCATCAAGGGGCTCCCAGGTAGTAGGGGCTGCTCCTCCACACCACCAGCAGCAGCAGCACCAGCACCAGCAGAATCATTATCACCATCGATCCTCACCAGCAGGATCATATATCAGCATCATCATCATCATCATCATCATCAGCAGCAGCAGCAGCAGTATCATCATCAGTCAGCAGCAGCGCAGCAGATCAGCAGCAGCAGCCAGCAGGACCAGGATCAGCGTAGCAGTAGAGTAAGCACCAGCAGGGCCAGCAATCCAGGAGCACGAGCAGGACCAGGATCACGAGCAGGACGAGCAAGACCAGGATCACGAGCAGGACTGAGCAGACAAAGCATGACCAGGATCAATGAGCAGGCGAGCAGGACGAACAGAACCAGGAGACGAGCAGGACGAGCAAGTCCAGGAGCACGAGCAGGATGAGCAGACGCAGGAGCAGCTTCAACAGAGTAAGCACCAGCAGAAGCACCACTGCCAGGAGCAGCTTCAGCAGAACCCCAGCAGAAGCAGAGTCAGGGCAGGGTGGCGGGAGTTGCCTGTTCCCTCCTTGCCAGGGATGGCGGCAGCTGCTGAGGCTTTCACTTCCTCCCCAGGTTTGGGTTGCTGGCTGGCAGGAAGGCTGGCAGGTAAGGTCTGGCAGGAAGGCAGCACGAAGGCTGCAGGCAGGCACCAAAGGCTGGCAGGAAGCCTGGCAGTAGGCCTGACAGGAAGCCTGGCACGTAGGCTGCGCAGGAAGTTCGTGGCAGGAAGCCTGGAAGAAGCTGGCACGAAGCTGGCAGAAAGCCTGGCAGGAAGCAGCAGGCAGGCAGCAAGGCGTGGCAGCAGCAAAGGCTGGCAGCAAGGCTGGCAGCAGGCATGCAGGCAGGGCAGGCAAGGAACTCGAAGGTCCAGCAGCAGGTCTTTTGATATCCTCGAATCTGCCACCTGTGAGCCGTGCTTCCCTTTATATCCGGGGCTTATGCAATGCTTCCCCCCGCATGCGCAATTAACGCTCGGCATCCATTCCGCTTCCGCTGTGATCTGCAGGCTTCCGCTGTGCATCCGCTTTATCCGCTGTGCATCCGCGTGCATCCGCCTTCCTCCGCTTCGCGTCCATTCTGCATCCGCTGTATCCGGTGACGCTCGCTTCTGAGCGCCCCCGGAAGCCCTGCGGTTGCGGCCATCCACTCCCTATGCCGGCTGTCCATCCGCTGGGGCTGCCTCGCCGTTCCGCATCCGCTTTGCATCCGCCCTGCCTCCTCCCCGCGTCCGTGTTATCCGCTCCGGTTATGCAAATTTTTGCCCCTTTTAAGAGCGGATAACAACAGACGGAACATTTTGCTCGTCTGCTGTGTCCTTTTTGCATCCGTTGGGCAGTGTGACATGGGCTTTAAGAGTGTCTTTCTTGGATTTTGAATGGAGCACCATCTGACACAAACAATGTAGTTTCAAGGTCTGTGATTAAAAATTAGTGATGTCTGGCTAAAAGTAGCTGGGTATATCAAATGGTTGCATAACACTTATTCAATACTTACTCACTCAATAGAGTAATGAGCCACATATACATTTAATAAATAAATAAATTTTGCAACAGTTGAAGCTTCTGGACACTCTTCAAGGCAGTCCCATATAGAGTAATCCATATCTGAAAGCACTGGAAAGGACAAAAGGGTAGAGTAGTGTCAAAACCTTGTTTGCACTTTGTAGTCCTATTCTTGACCTTTATTTTAGCCCTGGGTCTTAGGATTGTGTAAATCCTTTGAATAAAATGCTTCAGACTGCACAGGTGCAAGTACAAAGGACACCTAGTTAACCCAAAGGTCCTTTTTTCAGGGGCAACTGGACTTTCTTATTTTTTTCTTTGAAGACATTTACTTCTAATCCAAGAAGCTCCTTCAGCTCTGACTAGATGGTGGGGAATGGAAAGATTTATATTGCTTGCAAACAGCTAGTCATTGATGGAGAATCTCCATAGACTTCTGACACCTAGTTAAAGAGCAGCAATGTTTTTTCAAACTTGTGCAGCTATTTCTAGATTCTGCTCATAGCTCTCTTCATATGTGTATGCATGCAGGGGTATAAGTACCAACTTTATACACCTGCAGGTGTATAAGTACCAACTACCAAGACCCCAATGTAAGCCTAGACAAAGAAATTTTAACAATTTGAAATATGCTCTATCATGCCTTCCAAAGCACTTCTTTTGAAGGGTTTGCACAGCCCTATTAATTATCATGTTTCTGAGATAATTGTCACTGATATTATTTGATCAAAGGACTCCACAAAGAGATAGTGTGATTGAGGATTTTTAAAATGAAGCACATAAAAGATTTCTCATATGAAGGAAACTAAATAAGGAAATCTCTGACTCTCGTAACAGTACAGTTAGATTTCCATAAAGTAAATTCTGAAGTCTAAAGAATGACAGGGTATATTGATTGTTTCATTGTAATCCAGCGTGATTATACAGCGAAGGGAATCAAAGCTTCATTTCCTGCCTACAAATCCAGAAATATAAGGATGCATGCAAACTAGGCATTGTCAGTCTCTAAATTAATTTAAGGATAATTCCAATATTAAAATTTTCAACGTAATGGCATGAGTGCTGATCAACCAGAGGTCACACATTAAATAGACGAATTATGCTATTCTAATAACCTATGTTCAGCATTCTGAGTTGAGATGATGGTTCCATACACTCTGAAGAATGGGGATGGTCCATCCTAGGCCTCCTATCCATTCCAGAAGAAGCCATGGCTGTTAAACCACTTTTGTCTTGTTTCCAACATTCACTTTCATTTTTGTGAAGGTGGTCTTCCTACAGCTGCAGTGAACTCTGGAGAAAGTACAATATCTGGAACCTTTTCAATTGGATTACATCCCTGGATACAGGAGCAAAATAACATTGATTTTGCTTGTGAATAACATCTGGCTATAGGACAGTGATACAATGTTTATCAATAGATCGGTTGACAGGAGGAGATGGTGCAACCATCCTTGCTCTCCATGACCTCTCTGAAGCCTTCAGTACCATTGATCACTGTATTTTGATTGATCATTCAGCAGCATTGTTAGGTATTATCAATATGCTGATCTTACCCTGCTTTACATCTCTTTCCCTAGCTGACCAAATGATGCAGTGGAGGTTCTGCCTTGATATCTAAAGATGATGGGGGTCTGAATGGGGAACAGCAGGCTTCATCTGTACCTTAGCAAGGTGGAGGAACTTTATGTTTAGGGTCCCTTTTCCAGAGGGGTTTGCTCTATCTAACAGAACCAGTGCATAACTTGGTGGTCTTTTCTGGACTTATAGGTCCGGATTAAAAAACAGCTGTTGGGAGGACACTTGCATGAATTTGGTTACTCTGCTTATGAAAACACATTCCTTAAACACCTCCTGAGTAAGTTACTGCAAGGAATTTGTCCTTGAAATGCACCTGAAAGTTGCAGCTGATGCAAAATTACAGTACAGGCAATTACGAATGCACTTTCTTGTGCACATTGCACCTTTATTCCATGAGCGGCTTTATTCGTGTGTTTCGTGGATTAAAGCCATGTTATTTGGGACCCACCTCTCCTTGGTTGTTTTCATGTGATCCCATTTGAGAGGCATGCTGTGGGCTTTGCCAATCAATTAATATTATTTTAAAGGACCCAGGTACCATGCCTTTTCAGTTGTTGTTCCTGATTTATGACATACTTTCTTATTTTATTTTTTGATTTTTCAATTGCTTACAAGATAATAGGTATAAGTGTAAACATAGTTATGAATACATGAAATGGATACATATAAGAAAAATAAAAAGA
>BHFT01006935.1:0-13874 GCA_004320025.1 Laticauda laticaudata | reverse complement strand
TTGGTTTCAAATCATTGGGATTGGGAATCAGTGGCATCAATTCCAAACAGAACATAACTTTTAGATAAATCTGTTACATAATTGTAAGGATGTTTTTGATGGGACCCCAGGGAAAATACACAGGACCCCTATTTCTTCCAACCTGGATAGCCACATGTTCCCTCATCAGACTCAAGCTGGAGGGGTTCCCTTTGTCCTTAAACCAAAGATTGGATGCCATATTGGACAAATTAATTATCACAAGGAGTATTGGAACCTGTTGATCCACATCAAAATAGGAGATCCCCAATAGTGACACCTGTCATATGTCCCAATGATTCAAGTATGAATCTGTGTTGAATTACAAATGTACAATTACAGAGCACCACAGTACACTGCTTTAAGCCCATGTCACACCGCCCAACGGATGCAAAAAGGAAAGCAGGCAAGACAAGCAAAATGTTCATCCGTTGTTATCCGCTCTCAAAGGGGCAAAAATTGCATAACCGGAACAGATAAAACGGATGCAGGGAGGAGCCGGGCGATGGAAAGCAGATGCGGAATGGGAAGCTAGCGAAGGAGCAGATGGGAGTGGATGGCACATCTGCAAGGGCTTCCGGGGGGTCTCAGCAAAAATGGATGTGAAGGGAAAGAGCGGATGCCAGAACGGAAGCCTAGAGGATGAGGCAGATGCACAGGCGGATGCACAGCGGATGCCTGGCGTTAATTGCGCATGAGGGGAGGCATGCATTGCGTCAGCACCTGCGGATATAAGGAAACAGCCTGGAAGCAGGCGCCATTCAGAGGAAAGACCTGTTGCCGGAAAGGATTTGGCCTGCCTTGCTGCCGCTGTTCTGCATTCTGCCTGCAAGCCTTGCTGCCAGCCTTGCTGTCAGCCTCCTGCCAGCCTGCCGCTGCCAGCCTTGGTCCTGCCAGCGCTCCCTGCCAGCGCAGCAACACCAAAACCATGCGGAAGCACAGCAAACGCCTCAGCTATCTGCTGCCAGCCCTTGCAAGAGGGAAAGGGCTAACCATCCCGCCCGCCTGGCCCTCACTCTTGGTTCTGCTGGGGCTTATGCAGCATGGGCTCGCTCTTCTGGGGCTGGCGCTTCTGCTGCTTTCTTTCTGCTTCTGGAGGAGCTGATGACAAGCAAATCCAGCACCATCAGCACCTCTCAGACAGCACCTGCACCCTTCACCCCTGAGACTGAGCGACCAAGAGGAGTGCCAGAGACTCATTTTTGTCTTTACAGCTTGTTAATAAAGTCTATTTTTGATTCACAACACTTGCTTCATTTTCTTTTTTTAATAACTCGTTGCTGGAAACTTTTAGAAATGGTTTAAGCCTTTGCTTGCTTGAGGGATGGGTAAAGGATAGCTCTTGGGATGGTTAGGATGCCTGTGGGATGGGTATAGCTGTGGGATGGGTTAGGATAGCAGTGGGATAGATAAACCTCCAGTGCAAACATAGTGGGACTGTATGGTCCACGCCTCCCAGGTGCCACACATATGGCCCTTTCTTATCATAATGATATAATCAATCATCCACACATGTCAACAAAAACACAACATCTTTTATTAAACACCCTGTTCATTCTAGGCCAACGCAAACATAACATGGCCCATCTCATCCGTGTGATGATGAACACGGCTGAAGGAAGCATCCATTTAAGCATTTACCATCACTGTTTTGCCACTCCACTGCTCCAGCTGGGGAGTTGCACCAGTGTTTCAGGGAGGTTGCACTGCTTCTTTGCAATCACGTGAGGCTCCTGTTGGGGCCCTTGCACCATCCTGAGTGTCGATCAGCTTTTGCCCTTGCCTCCATTCTCCAGGCTCCATGTCCCATTGCCTTGTGATGGTCCACAAGCCTGTTCTGCAAGACTGGGTTAGTGGGTGGCGCATGAGATTGTGCCGGATGCAGCCAAGCCTTCACGATCCTCCTCAGCGGTCTCTGGGCTATGGCCTGACATGGTGGTGAAGAAGTACCTGGAACCTGTTGGCCAGGATGCCAAAGAAGGCGTTTCTCCAACCACGCGTCTTGCCCTGAACAGCCTGAGTTGAAGACCTCTCTTCACGGGTGGAGGTATTTGGAGGTGTAAGGCTTCATGAGGTAGGTTTTGTGAGGGAGAAGGCATCATCCCCCATCGATGAAGTTAGGGGCACATCTTGCTTGTCCCGTTGGTGGCAGTGGGCCTGGATCTGGGAAAGCCCAGGATGAGGTTGCCTTCCAGCCCTGTCCTTGAAGTGACTGGCGTTGTATACCTGGGCAATCTGAAGATGAGCCGTTGCCATGAAGCATCGATGGTACATGAACTGTAGTTTCAGCATCGACCATGGCGAAAGAGGATGAATACTGAAGGAAGCCTTGTAAGTTGTGATAAGTGGCCCCGACTTGGCTGGAGCTTTGCAGGCCACGTGCTTGCATCAATGGCTCCAAGCGGGTGTGGGGGAAGTTCCACTTCCTGATAAACACTGCTCTGCAACTTTCTTCGCAAGGTCCTTCTTCAGTGGAGGGGCACTGGAGGAGCTCCTCCTTGTATTCTCGATGAATGCCTGCAAGCCCCTTCTCTGACACATGCTGATGTGTTGGATGGCACCCCGCCCAGCCAACTGAATGCTCCTGTAGGTGGTCCCTTGAGGCCAGGTGGTGCGAGCAGTGCACCTTGACGCAGGTTCGCAGGCTGGGCTGGAAGTTGGTGTTCTGCTTGGTCAACCCTGGGTGTCAAGGCGGCTGCAACAAGTTCATCAAAACATGGTGGAGGCATCCTCATGAAGTTCTGGAACGCCCAAGGTGTCTTTGCTCCTGAGCTCGCAAGCCATCAGCTTGTTGTACAGTCCGTCCTGCTGCTCTTCTGGCGAAGCCATCTTTGGACCCAGACTTTTTTTTGAGTGCTTCTTTTCTTCCCGTAGTAGAATTCACAGAGCCTGTTAGATTGGTTATCGCACTGTTGCAGAAGGATGATGGCCTGCCTAAAGGACTTTGTCCACAATCCACGATGGACATGACTGGATTGCTGTGGAGAGGAAGAGGCAGATGAAGGCCTGCAGAGGTCTGCAAAACAGCTTGGTGCTGTCTGAAAAGTGAGATGCAGGCAAGTTGCTCCCCTTTTTTATAAGGCAGTGGTAGGTGTCGCTTTGCAATCCTCTAGGCATACCTCTAGGCATCTGCAGACATCCTTAATATCGAGATAGGTCCCCTCTGCGAAACGTTTTATCCATTTTAAATGCCTTTGTTATTCGCTTGGCAATACCGTTCTGCATCTGTTCCCGCGTCAGTTTTCCGCTTCCTCCCTGCGTCTGAGCGGATGCGAGTTTCGCGGATGCCACAGCGATGCCTAGCTGGATATAGCGGATTGCGTAACGGATGCCAGAACGGATGCGTAGGCGGATGCAAATAGCGGATGCAGAACTTGATGAACTGGATACATTTTTCCGCGCAAAAGTTTTGGGGCAGATTCAAAACTTTTGGAGCGGATGATAACGTCCATAAAACAGATGCTGGACGGATAGAGAGGAAGGCAGTGAGTAACATCGCGTTTCCAACGGATGGCAAGCTTTTTTGTCCGTTTTACATCCTCTTTGCATCCGTTGGTTCGGTGTTGACATGGGCTTTTACCTTGTACCTGTGATTCAACCATTTAATACATACCAGAGGTCACAGCGAACCAGTTTTGGAAAAGTTGACTTTCCCAGGCCTACCATACAGTTGCTTGTTAAGATGACATGATTACAGAAACTCAACTAATCATAACACACAGAGGGATTTTTAGGTTTGCAGGTGCCTCCAATTTGGAGTGGTGTGGCCCAGGCCTTTTTTCAAAAATTTTGATGGAACACATATTACAAAGATGCATACAAGGTATAATCAATACTGTAAATGATTATATTGATATCTGCCATATCTCAAAACAACTTTTTGAGCAATTTACACAATAGTTTGTCAAAAGTCTACAAGAGGTAGGAACTCAAAGTCAATAAAGATAAATCAAGATGGGGGTACCAAGGTAAATTTACTTCGGCTACTCCTTGAATGCTTGCTGGTCTCCATACCCACTGAATCCTAAAATTACTGCCATCCAAGAAAGTGCAAACCCAATGCTGAAACAAAACAAGACCTTCACATTTCTGTTTTGGTTTTGAAACTTCTATGCAATCTTTTTCTCACAAGACTACTTCAGCAAAGCCTTACATAGATTTTTGATAAAAAGCACACTGGGTCTGGGGCAAGAGGCAGGCTGCAGGTATTTCAGGCTGTAACATCTCTTCTTGCCTCATCGATAGTTCTATATTCAATTCAATGAGCACTTACCTATTGTATTAGCATGTGATCCTTCCCAGTATGGTATTGGAGGCAAAGTTCTGAAGCCTAAATTTGCCCCTGGCAGAGAAGCCAAATAGCTTTCTTTTCCAGAATTTTGCTGCAGAATGTAACTATAGCCAGAAAGACAAAGAGGCTCCTGCTCTGGTGGCTGGTGTAAAGAAATTTTCATGAGTATCTGTATGGAAGACATTTTGCAGCTTCGTGACAGAACAGCTAATCTTCTTAGGTTATTGGCGCGGGACAAGCAGACACCCCAAATGTTGTCACCCATGCATGATTCATTGGACTGTGTTCCCTGTTTGCTGCTTATAATTAACACATTACTATTTACACTGGGCTTGGAAAGAACTTATGTTATGCTGGTGCCTGAGTTGCTGCCCTTCGCCAACATTGTCATGACTCAGCTCCTGCTCATCTGTATTGTGATTAGAGAATCAACCTGCCTGTCACCACTTCAGAGGTGACAAAGACATTTGCATGGGACAGGTATCTCACATGTATTGGACTGGGTTAAAAGAGGGTGGCACACAGCACAAATTCCAAAAATTCCAACCCTTTCTTTACAAGACAACATAACTTTCAGGCACAAAGGGTTGTTTTTGTTTGGGATGTAGAGTAATACCATCCACTACTAGCAGGTATTGGAATATATTCATGAGGAGTACCTTGGAATTGCTAACATGAAAAGTCTTGCACATAGTACCTATGGTGGTCCCAAACTAGATAAAAGGCATCACTAATTGGGCTTCTGGTGGCAGTCCTGCCTAAGTGTCTCACATTCCTTGCCCCCATAAAGCAACACCAACTGAATGGCGAGAATCCACAAAAACCTTGGTCAAGAGTAACATATTGACCTATGCGGGCCCATTTCAAGGTAAAACGCTTTTAAATACTGTGGAAGCTTATTCTAATTGGCGAGAGGTTGATGCCATCGGTCATCTACCCAGTCAGCTCCACCATCCAAACATTAAAGTTATTTGCAATGGTATGGCGCTCCCAGACCTTCTGGTAATAGTTAATGTCCACAATTTTATTGCTGCCAACATGGAACTATTCTTGTGGAGTTAGGCATAGGCATGCCATCTCTGCCTTTTCGCCATTCTGCGTCTAATGATAAGTAGATTATTCAATGGGTGAGGTCTGCCAAAGAGGCCCTGGTCAGAATGGGCCCAGGAAATTGGGAAATCCAAGGTTGGCCAAATATCTGTGGTGCAGCATGTAACCCAAGCCTCACCACAGGTTACAAAGTCCAGAGAGTTATTAAATGGGCATATGCTCCATACCCCATCTGAATAGGATGCACCCAATTATGCCCCTGACAATAAACATGAACCAAATATGACGCCTCAGGGCATT
Organism: Laticauda laticaudata; assembly: GCA_004320025.1. Lineage (NCBI taxonomy): Eukaryota > Metazoa > Chordata > Lepidosauria > Squamata > Elapidae > Laticauda > Laticauda laticaudata. Next base: position 8,215 of record BHFT01006935.1, on the reverse strand, counting down.
TAAAGAGGCTAATGGAGTTTTTTGGTAGAAGTTCATGGGGCAAGGCGCCATTATGGATGCCCGGAAAGGTATAATTGGACCCTGTTCTTCCAGGGTGTTATTGAATGAATAGTGAGTCGTAGCATAGACACATTGACGCAGCTGAGAGTCACTCAGCTGACCCTGAGAAACAACCGCAGGAGTCCAACTACAAGAAGCCTCTTCACAACAAGGCTGAAAGCACCCAACCCTGCGCCACACTGAAGCAATGCAGAACTTACCAGTGCAGCTGGAGCCTGACTTCCCAAGATTGATTTGATGGTGATATTCTAGCTTCAAGCGATTTCCTGTGTCCCCAATAGGTGACTTCCTCACCCAGAAATAAATCCACAAGGGCCGTACAAGAAAATCCACCCCAGCAACCAACATTCCAGTGAACAAACTTCAAGGTTTCCTCCATGAAGATCTTCAAAGAAACAGCAATGGCCCTGCGTATCTCCAACACTATGCATGCACCACTTCCAAGTGGGGAGGCTTGTTGTGAACTAAATCTCCCTGTCTGGTCCAGAAAAGTAGGCAGGAGGCAGCATGACAGCTGATGCGACTACCAGTCTGACTGGCACTAATAGAGGAGTACTGTCATACAACTCGCTGTTGCTGTCAACTGCAATGTTAGGCACATGATTTGACATTTTACCCTTTTAGGCTTTGTTAAATGAAAGGGTTTTACCCTGAATCCCTGGTATGCCTCAGTAATTCCGCACTTTAAAAACTTACATTTCAATTTGTAAGATTCTTGTGGAGCTTATTTGTGTATATCATCTCTTTTCAAAGAGCTGGGTAATTAAAGGCCTTCAAATTTTTATTGTTGTTGCGAAATCATGTCGCAACCATTGCAATGCTATGGATAATGTTTTTCCAAGGCCTTCTACAATCTTCTGGACCATTTTCAAGCTCACGCCTACTGCTTCAGTAACTCATCCAGCCACCTCATTTCCTGTCATCGCCCTTCTTCTATTGCCACCTCAAATCTTCCCATCATTAACCCATGTCACACTGAACCAACCGGATGCACAGAGGAATGTAAAAACGGAAAAAAACGCTTGCCATCCGTTCGAATGAAAACGCGATGTAACTCACTGCCTCATTTTGCTTCGCTCTCTATCTGTCCAGAGCATCTGTCTATTGAACGTTTCATCACTCAAAAAGTTTTTGGGCTGCCTAAAACTTTTGCGCGGGAAAATGTGTATCCAGTTCGTCCATCCTGCATCCACAACGCATCCGCTATGAATCCGTTAACGCAACCATTATGCATCCGCTATATCCGCGAGGCGTCCGCTGCACATCGCGCACAAACAACGCACATCTGCCCGGACACAGGAGGAAGCGGAACTGGACGTGGAAGCAGATGCAGAACAGATGCAGAACGGCTGCCCAAGCGGAACAAAGTGTTTTTTAAATGAAAAAACATACGCAGAGGGGACCTAATCTCGGATATTAAGGGATGCCTAGAGAATGCCTAGAGGATGCCTAGAGGATAGCAAAGGGGACACCCTACACTGCCATAAAAAGGGGGAGGCAACCCGTCTGCTTCACTTTCAAGAATCAGCAGGCCCACCTGTGCAGACCTCTGTAGCCTTCATCTGACCTCCTTCCTCTTCCACAGCATCCAGTCATGTCCACCGTGGATCATACTACAGCCTTTTGGCAAAACCACATCCTTCTGAAACAGTAATGAAGCCATTACAGGCTCTTGAACTCTTCTAGGGAAAAAAAGGAGGGGGCAAGAAGCGTCTGGTCCGAAAATGGATCGGGAAAGAGCAGAGTATGGACCGTACAACAAGCTGATGTGGAGCTCAGGAACGAAAGAACACTCGGGCGTTCCAGAACTTCATGAGGATGCCTCCACTATGTTTGACGAAGTTGTGGCACTGGCGGGCCTGACACCCAGGTTGATCCAAGCAGAACACGAAGCCCAGCCTGGAACCTGGGCTTAAGGTGGCACTCAACTCTGGCGCACTGGCCTCAGGGACCACCTAAAAGCATGCAGTACAGCTGGAGGGTGCCACACAACACCATCAGCATTGTGGTCAGAGAAGTGTGCAAGGCCATCATCGAAGATACAAGAGGAGCTCTCCAGTTGCCCCTCTCACTGAAGAGGATGGAAGAAAGTTGCAGAGCAGTGTATCAGAGGTGGAATTTCCCCCACACCGTTGGAAGGACCATAGATGGCAAGGCACATGGCCTGCAAAGCACCAGCCAGTCGGATCACACTTATTTCAACTAACAAGGGCCTTTCTTCAGCATTGGTCCTCTTCGCCATGGTCGATAGCTGACTACAAAGTTCATGTACATTGATGCTTCAGCTTACAGCTCATCTTCAGATGCCCAGGTATAGCAACGGCAGTCAACCTCAAGGAGGGGCTGGAGAGCAACCTCATCGTGGGCTTCCGCAGATCCAGACCCCCTGCCCAGTGACACGCAAGATGTGCCCTACTTCAATCGTGGGGGGATGATGCCTTCTCACGCTCAGAACTAACCTCATGAAGCCCTACACTTCGCAGACTCCTCACTCCAGAAGAGAGGGTCTTCAACTACAGGCTGTCCAGGGCAAGGCGGGTGGGTGGAGAACACCTTTGGCATCACTGGCCAACAGGTTCCAGGTACTTCCTCACCACCAATTGGCAGCATAGCCCAGAGACCGTGAGGAGGATCGTGGAAGCTTGCTGCATCCTTGCACAATCTTCATGTGCCATCCGCTACCCAGTGCCTTGCAGAACAGGTCCAAGGACCCGTCAACAAGGCAATGGGGACATTGGAGCCTGGGGATGGAGAAAGGGCCGAAACTGATCGAACACTTCAGGATGTGCAAGCCCCAACAGAGCCTCACGAGAAGGGAAGAAGCTAGCCAACCTCCTGAATCACTGGTGCAACTCCCCAAGCTGGACGGTTGGAGTGGCAAGACAGGATGGTAAGATTGCTTAATGGATGCTTTCTTTCAGCCTGTCTCCATCACATGGGATGAGATTTGGGCCATGTATGTTGGGTGAGCCCTATATCCAATGACAGGGCGTTTAATAACAGAGTTGTGTTTGTGGTTCAAAATGTGTGGATCAATTGCTTTACATTCGTTTATTGATAAAAAAGGGCCATAAGGTGTGGCACCTGGGATGGTGGACCATACAGTCCCACTATGGATTGCACTGGAGGTTTATCTATCCCACAGCTATTACCCATGCCCAAAGGTATCCCTGCTCATTCGCCCACAGGTATATCCCTGCCACCGTCTACTGCTATCTTAACCCATCCCACAAGCATGCAAAGGCTTAAGCCATTCTAAACAGTTTCCACCAAGACTGTTATTAAACAGAGAAATTACGCAAGTGTGTGAATCAAAAGATAAACTTATTGAACAAACAAGCTGTAAAAAAAAAAAATGCTAACCCCAATAAGCTGTGGAGGGAGCCCTCCATAATAACTAATGTAAGTTTCCCCACAAAATTTTGGAAAGTTAGCTGGAATTTGTGTATTCTGATGACTGGCACCAGATTTTATTGGTAGTCTCTGAGGTGGAGGCTGCAGGGCTGTAACCATCTCTTTGACATCTCAGCTGCTTGAGATTCATCAATATCTTGCTGCAGTGATAGGTCTGGCTTAGCTAGCAATTGTCATTGAAGATGGAGATAGCACCTATGAAAAGTGTAGCTATTCTTCTAGCTATTCTTGATTGTTTGGGAGCATAATGGCTCCCTAGAACTGTTAAATAGTCTCCCAAGACAGCTCATGAACTGTCTGAGGTAACAGGAGTGTAGCCGCCGTGTCAAAAACTTCAGCACCGCAAAAGCTCAAAAAAATCCCATCTTTTTCCACTTTGCTGAAATATCATGTAGATTGTTAGCTCTAATAAAACACTCGAAGCTGTCCATATAAGATCCCCAAGTATCAGTTCCCAACTGATATGGGCAAAGGAGAGTGCCATTGCCATTTCAGCAATGGACAGCTCTGAGTGACTTCAGCTAACAGATTCTGAATTCCAGCTGGTTGTCTCCCTTCTCTATTCCATCCTCACTGCCAGTGTTAAGTTAAAGTGGGAATTACTGAGACAGACCAGAAAATTCAGGGTAACTCTATTATTTAACAAGCTAACAGGGTAAAACGTCAAACCACATGCTAACACTGCGGCTGATAGGCAACAGCTAATCATGTCTGACAGCACTCCTTTTATAGTGCACTGTCAGATGCAGTAGCCAATCAGCTGTCGTGCTGTCTCCTGCTACTTTTCCAGAGCAGACAGAAGACTTAATTCACAACAGAAATATATAGGAAATCAAAGTCGAGATCAGTGCCACATATGACTGAGACTGTTTAGTTTAAAATAATTGAATTAAAGTGGAAGTTTTAGCCAAGAATCCCAACAAAGATTCATGCTTATGTTGTCCAACTGCCAAAGCTACAATGCTATGAGCCATATAAAAGAAATTGCTCTGTTCAGAACTCTGCAGTGGTTGACCAGCAAGGTGCCACCTTTTATAAGGTTTCAAATAATATGATAGGGCTGTAGACCTTGTGGTCAATGAGAACAGAGGTAGGACCACTGATAAATTGGATTTTGGCTGCCTCAGATCTAATAGAGGAGGCACATTGACCCAATTAATTCTAGCCAGAAGTGTTTATATTTTTGCACATTGTGGTTTTTTTTTTTCATTGAGGCAACACTTAACTGGGTGAAAGCCAGGAGTCATTGGATGGTTGGAGTCAAAATGAAATGCTCGATTTTGATTGCTGGATTTTGGGGAGGGTTTAAACCAAAACTAAGTCTTAAAGTTCAGTGGTATTCATGTTGTTGTCTCACACAGTTCTGCAAATAAATAAAATTACCCATTTTCCACTGACATATTTAAAATTAATTTTATTAAATTAATTTATATAATTCCTACTATGTCTAGGTAAAATATGATCTGTAAGACAGGTTAAATATAAAACTCTTAAGCAAACCCTCATATCAAAGAAACCATAACAAATAATTAATCAATCCAAACCCCAAATTACCCTTCCCCCAATCAGCCATGTTTTGGGGATACCGTAACCCAGTCAAAATAGGGTAGTTTCTTTCTGGGATAGTCTGCGAAGAAAAAAGTTGGGACAACAGGATTAGATTGTAATGTAAACCCAAATTCTGTAAAGCCCATGTCCCACTGCACCAACAGATGTAAAACGTTAAAAAAAGCTTGCCATCCTTTGGAAAATGCTATGCATCTGTTGTGTACTCACTGCATACGTGTTTCATACGCTCTATCCCACGGAAGTAGAAAGGATGTGAAGTGAACGGTTTGCATCCGATATACATCCTTTAGGCTTCCTATGAACATCCGTTTCATATCCCCGCTACATACTACCCATGTCCGTTCTTTTCTGTTCTTTTCCATTCTGTTTATGCAAATTTTCGCCACTTTTTGGAGTGGATGACAATGGATGGAGCCACCCCTGAAATTTTGCTCTTCCGCTATGTCCTTTATGCATAAGTTTTGCATCTGTCAGCAAGTGGGACAGGGCCTTAAATAACATTTTTGGAAGGTACATTTGCATACCTGATGTATAGAAAAGGAGCATAATTGTGAATAAATGAAATGGATACATATAAGAAAAAAGAAAAGAAACAATAGGACAGGGATGGAAGGCACATTTGTGCGCTTATGCACGCGCCCTAAAAATTAATGAAAGAAAAGAAAATGAAGAAAATGAAGTTTGATCATTCAGCTAAAGTTACTTATCAGCAAGCTTAAACTTGATGCCTATTCTATCATGCATTCCAATGCATTGGTCTTCAAATCCTTGACTGCTAATAAGACATAATAGCAGACTGTAAAGGCCCAGTCCCATTGCACTTATGGATGCAAAGAGGATGTAAATTAAAAAAAGCTTGCCATCCGTTGGAAAACGCTATGCATCCATTGTGTACATTGCATACGTGTTTCATACGCTTTATCCATTGAGCATCCATCCACGGTGATTTCATCTGCACAAGAAGTTTTGAGCTGCACAAAACTTTGTGAATGGATGAAATTTCTGCCGCGTACGATGTACATCCACGACATACGAGCAACAAACGTTCTATGTCCATTTATCATCCATTAAACATCCAATGTATCCTCTCTGCATCCTCTGGCCATCCCCTCAACTCACATCCGCTAGAGCTGAAAACGGAAAGAGGGAGGAAACAAAAGCTACATGGAACGTCTACACAGCGTTAGTAGCACGGAAATAGAAAGGTTTAAAAAACATCCCCGCTACATACTACCCACATCCGTTCTTTTCCATTCTGTTTATGCAAATTTTCACCACTTTTTGGAGTGGATGACAACAGATGGAGTCACCCCTGAAATTTTGCTCGTCCACTGTGTCCTTTATACATACGTTTTGCGTCCGTCGGCCAGTGGGACTGGGCCTTAACATACATCCTTTTGTGAATGGCAAGCTCTATGCTGTGCTTACACTGAGAAATGTTTTCAATTTAAGTGTATTTAATTTTACAAAATACATATTCCAGGACAAATTCTGGTTACACTTGGGAAAATTTTAATCTGTTGTTTTTAACAATTGGAAAAAGGAATGGGCTAGAATAGATGTTGTGTGTGAGATTATTTTTAATCACAATTGAAAATGTCATACAATTCAGTTTCCATGATATTGATTTAAGCAGTGTGGAACAGTTTAAAAGTAGACATTCCTGGCTAATGAGTTAATTTTTAATGATACTTTTATTACATGGTTGAACTTAACACTTAAAATGTGTGGGTTGTCTGGTTCTGACAAAAAAAATTAATGTATATGTGGATTCCTCCTGGACATAGCATTATTGCCCTTCATTAAAATAAATGGGTATTTGGAGATGATAGGAGTTGATTTTTACAAACTCATCTTAAACTAAGATGACCAAATCAGTTCCTTGATTTGGTAAGACAAAGAAACACGATTCTTTTCTGAATTGTTTCCCACTATAAAAGAGGAAAAAAGAAGCAGAATAGAAATGTATCATCAGAAATATAGTTTTAGTTTGCTTGAATGAATGGATTTACATTGGCCCTTTGAAATAAAGTTTGATACATACTTCTATGCGTGATGTCTTTGATGAAATGAACAACACTGATAACTAAATGCAATAAACTTATATAAGGGAAGCTGCCCTATTTTTGATTGGAAGTTACTTTCATTTCTCAAAATCATACTATGATAATAGGATGAACAAAAAGAAACCACACTGAAAGCTGGAAGTCTCACCAACATTTAAACAAAGAACAAACCTTTGTCACTGATACAATCTAGCTCCAATTTCAGAATTCCCCATAAAATTGGATATTTACAAAAAACAAAAAGATATTTGTTCTATTGTCCAGAAATAGAAAAATAAAAATAATAATTCAACATATGTCATTCAAAACTTAACTGGAGTCAAAAGATAATTTAAAACTGAACAATTCTAGACTGCTGAATATGAAGTAAGCACATTGTAAAGCAAGAGGTGTGTTTAAACAGGAAGCCTAGATAAAATGCAATAAATTGATGAGTCTAAATGGTGAGGAAAGTGTTTCTTTAGTTCAAATTATCGTTTATTATTGTCGGTTTTTTCCTCAATAAGATGAAGCTTCAATTTGGAAATTTGATTCCAAGCCAGTTCAATCAAGCATCTAAAAGATTTACTTTTAAGATTTATTCTGAAAGATTAAATCAATTGACAAGTTGAACTGGGCAATTCTGAATCAATTCACCTATTTAGAAAGTCAAAATGGGTCAGTGATTTGAAGTAGCAGTTTGAATTGTATCAGGACTGACTTGCGAATTCATCTTGTGTATGATTTCTATTGAGCATACGTTCAATAAGGATGGGAAAGAATGTGTTTGAGATACATTCTCTTTCAAACAAAGGTGACTCTGTCAGGTTCCCAGTTTCTCAATCATGAATTTGCTTTGACAAAGTATAATTTAATTTAATAATTTAATTTATATAATTTAAATATAATTTACAAGACCAAAAGCTTATTTGAGGACACCAAAGTTAGAATGATAATACAAAGCAATGATGAGGTCTCAAAACAAGTAAACAACAAGATAAAAAGTGGGCCTAAGAAAAATGGTTTTTAGATATAATACAAAGCTATTGCCACTTTAGATTATAGACCCTTAAGCCCCTGTCCCACTGCACCAACGGATGCAAAGAGGATGTAAAACGTTAAAAAAA
>BHFT01006934.1:0-13356 GCA_004320025.1 Laticauda laticaudata | reverse complement strand
GAAAATCAAAAGTTTCCTCTTCCCCTCTGTTCATTTGTAATCTGAGCTGCTTACAATTTTGCAGTAATACTTTATACTGATGAATCAATTTCATATGGAATTTTAAGTAATAGATAGAACAAAAAATTGAAGAACCCTATTTTATCTAAACTATAGAAACAATCAGAACACCCAAATTAAAGTTTTAATGGATTGTAGAAAACTCTTATATTGTTATAATTATATAGAATTGTGTTTTCACTGGAAAAGACTAAATTCTCATGTAATTGCAGGTGTAAAGAGACTAATGCTTCACTGAATTATACTTTTCTTACAACTTATGTATTAATTTGTCCTTCGTATTGATTTGACCATGAAATAGAATTNCAATTTATTTAAAAGTGGTATTGCCTTGGCATATGAAATATAAAAATTCATACATGTGCTACTAATTACACTATAATATGTCTTCATAAACAACTTTTGTTTAAAAGATTAATTACATACATGAATGCATGAGAAGGTGATAAATGAGAGAGTGTGATAAAGGGACAAAGAATGAGAGAAGAGATAATATTATTGGGAGGGGTCTTTTTTTGTCTTGCTTTGTTTTTCATTAACTTTTGTTGTTCAGAAAGTTATTCTTAATAAATCAGGATCTTTGAACTTGATTTTTTCTGGGTCAGTTACCCAAAGTCCTCCATCTTTTTGTCCTACCTATTTCTTCGAGATTGCGGACCTTTGACATGGATGCATTCATAGCACAAAATTCTCTCCTTTCCTTTTTTTCTGCAGGAGCTGGATAGCAATGGTCATTGACGATGGAAGAGGAAGCACCTGAACAGTAATGGATATGAAGATCAGAGAAAAATAATGTGAAACCTATCAAAGAACTTTCTTAAACAAGAACCACAACCAGATGAGGAAGCAGGAAGAAAATGAAAATGAACTAACTGGTAATGGGAGAGAACTGACATTTGACTTTCTTTGGATGGTTTAGGGAGTTGGACCTGAATGGTAGAAAACTATGTTTTCAGAGGTTATCCTACAATGATTGGATTAGGTATAGTGATCGATTAGTTTTGGTTTTTTTACATGAGCAAATGCAATGCAGGTTCTTTTTCAACCAGAATGTTTTAAATCAAAATGTCATGCTTGTTACTACAAGTAGGTCATGATTCAACCACAATAGGATGCGAATTTCAGTCATAAATTGTTGCACTTGGAAGTTCGGACCACAATGTGAAAAAAATCAATTTTGTTGGGACTATTTTTAAAAATTGTAAGTGATCACAAATTATTAATTTATCATGTGCTCATTTAACAAATCAGTGGTCTGCCAGATGTGCCCTATTTGCTGGAAAGGAATAAAGATTTTGCAAACCTGATCAATGATGAAGGGACACAGCAATATAAATTGTATAAATCTGAGCCAGTGCCACGTTGCCCTGAAATGTGATCTGTGACAACAGAAGGAAGCAGTAATCTCAACTTGAAGATTGGGGTCATAAATAGCTTTTTTTCCAATCCATAGTAATTTTAAAGATTGTTAACTGGACCTACTGTAAGTTTTAAGGACTATGTATAGTTTCATTGGCAATTTGTATACTTCAAAGCACAATGTGGAAACATTTTCCATTCTAATTTGCCATTGGAGTCATTTCAATGCTGCAAATTGATAGTTGTTAAAAATGTTAGTGGCTCATTCATTCTGAAAATCTACAGAAGGGAATCTTCTCAAATGGCATACTGATGCAAAGGTAATTTTTCCTTCTTTGCTGACATCTGCTGGTTTTGCTGCCAAAAGCTGGTTTTTTTCGGCAGTGTTGCTCCTGGATATGAATGGGAATTAACCAAACACCATCTTCTCTGATTACATGGGACCCACTTCGAAAGAGGAATCTTGAATTGCATTTTCCTGTGGAAGTGGTAGAAAAAGTCATCAGTCTCCAAATTTCCTTCAATAGTTCATTTCATAAAGTGTGCTTACTGTATTGAATTTTCACTTTTTTAAGTTTCTGTTTTTCTTTGCTTATTTATCTTCTAAATTTTTGATGTAAAAAAAAAGAAAAAAACGAAAGTGGCTAGTTGAATGCTAATTTATTTTCTACTGTTGCTGGGAATTCTATCTATATTTTTCTCTCTCTTCTCCTTATTCTGTTTGTTTGCTTTGTGTTGTTTGAATAACTTTCATTTTAGCCATATTCAAAGAGGGGGAATAATATTGTGTATGTATTGTTAATTTCGTATGCATTTTTAAATGTTTGTCTTGCTTTTGTACATTTGTCTTTGTTTCTGGAATCTTGTATTCTTACCTTACCTTGAAGAAGATAATATTTAAAAAAAAACTCCCAACAGACCACAAATCACATTCTTCACATTACTGCCATGTATTTGACAATTGTTGAAAGAGTTACTTTTGTTATGTAGTGAGAATCTAAAGCCTTCTTCTTACATGGTTAAAGCTTTTGTGCCATGACAATTGATTCGTCATTAAAATGTTTAATTTCTGTGCCTGGTGGAGCTGAGGTTTCCAATGTTCCAACTTTGACACCCAGAGAAAAGAATTATTGGGGAAAGTAATCAGTTTACACATCAAAACCCGTAATTCAGTTGGCTTTTTTTCATCAAAGGTAATTAGTGTCTCCCATGCTGTTGTTGAATACGATGCTTTTCAAGAAAGATGAAACTGTATTTTTTATAAAAAAAAATAAAAGAATAAACAGCAAGACTTAGAAATTATGATCACATAGAATTATTGTCCAGGACTGAACTATCCCTGCTTTGAAAAATGAAAATGAGGATTACTAGGTGTCTTCAAATTCAGTGCTGACTGTTATGCTGAACAACATTGAGTGTTTTGGAAAGACTGTCAGAATTGGTTTGCCTTTGTCATCCTTTCTATGACTGAGAAAGAATTGACTGGCTCTAAGGTCACCAGCTGACCTTAGATAGACTCATTACAAAAACATGCCATTTTTGGGTTGCATAGAATCTGAATGCACTCACAATGGGATATTCAAATAATGTTTCTCAAATACCATGATGAAGTGGTCAGTTGACATAGATGGAACATCTACATTTAATAAATTAACTAGAACTTTAGAACCAGAAATTTAGAAATCATGGTATTACTTTTACTGCATTCTAAACCTCCAAATAATAAAAATAAAATATAAGATATTATTGGTTCTCACTTCAATAACATTACTTCAAAGTTTGGCATGTTTTCTATTGAATCCAAAATAAATTAACATGTAAAATTACAGCTCTTAGGGAAAACAACAATGTATATCTCTGAAAAAATACAGTAAATTATGTAGAATAAAAGTGTTTTTTATCAGGGCAACTTGATATGGGATGGAACATACTGCTTCTGCTTTTGCCTTTCACTCCAATCCAGCAGCCTTCACAAGCAGTTGCTTTCATGATAAACTATTTTTGTGTTAAATTTATGTTTATCAACAAAGAAATAAAGGGAGATTGGTATAGATCTATTTCAAGCTNTTGGTATAGCCAACAAAGCCAGAAGATCCTGTGGCTTAGAGGTTAATACATCTACCTAATTTGTAAGCAACCTGGGTATACCTAGCTGATGAGAGGGTATACCTAGAAGGGTATACCTAGCTGATGAGAGCTAAATATAAATATAGATATATTGAAATATATCTGTACTACTCTCCCTTTATTTCTTTATTGGTAAAGATAAATTGAACATGAAAATATAGAATAAAAGAGCAATTCCTCTTAAGCCAATTTTTTTTTAAATTAATAACTATATTGTTTCACAATTTGAAAAGAAATATCCCTGCAGTACAACTACTTATGCAAAAGCTTTTATTCTCTGAAAAAGGAAGTATTTCTTTATTTAACATAATTCATTGGTATAAGTAATGATATATGACATTCCACAATCACTCCACAATCCAATTAAATGCAATTAAACAGTGTTTCTGTATTCGAAATAAATAAAAATACCTGCCATGGTTGTAAATTCTGAAATTGTACTTGCTCTGTTCCCATTGCATTTCTACTCTGGATCTGGACTTGAGCAATGCATGCAAAGAATGCACCTAACATAGACTGCATTGTACATGTTGTAACTATGACCACTCATGCTCATTTCAAATAATATTACTTGGCAGACTCTCTAAATTCTCATCCCCAGTACACAATGCCTTGTTATCTTCGTTTATACTGGAATGAATAATGGGCAGTCAAATGCCTGCTCCAAAATTCTGAATGAAATTGTCTTCTTTTGCCGCAGGATGGCCTTACAGTGTGAAGAAATTCTTGGAATCCAGGGGGCGTCATTGAGCGAACTGCAAATGATAGAGCACCATGGAAACTCTGTATATCCAAAGTCTCTCAATGGACAATGGCTTCAAAATTCCAATGGGATGTAACAATCCACACTTTAATCAAAGATGGCAATGAAGTCCAAGATGCTACAAAGATGATCATTCTCAGATTTTCCATGGCTGGAGGTAGGGCATAGATTACACACACTTTGACTTTATCCATAAAGAGTTGATCATATCTTAACTCCATTAAAAGTGAGTTTACATATTCATCTAGATATGCTTTCTCTGGTGTTCTAAGGACAAAGGCATTAACAAATACTATTTTGAGAAAGCAAGGGTTCAATTTTCTGCAAGAACATGTCCCCATAGTCATCATCCACACACCAAAATCCCAATCCAATTCCATCCAAAATGCTGAAGTAATTGAATAATCCCAGTGTATTCATGCATTTCATTCGGGACCATTTGGTACAAGAAGGAAATATGTTTTTGTCTTGATTTACTGGAGAAAATGTTCCATAGGCAAGCTGAAAGGAGATGTATATCTAATAATCAGAATGGTTATATAAGAATATGAAATGGGATTCATTTTCATTGTACCTAAGGCAGAAAGTCAGTACTGAAATGTGTGTGGAAATTATCCAGTCAGTTCATATACATGCAGCATTTATATCAGTTAAAATGGTTGGCTATCTGTAAACTGAATGTGAAGTCACCCCTTCTCTTTATCATTACTTTAGAAAATCTCTTGGAAAATGTTAGGAAAAATGAAGAAATTAAAGGGGCTTGAATTAAAGGAACACTTTAAGGTACAGGCCTTTGCCGATGATATAGTATTTTTTTCTGGAAGACCAAGAAGATCCTGGAGTAAACTAATAAAGGAAATAGAAGAATCTCAGCAGTGTTGCAGGACTTAAAATAAATAAAACAAAAGAAAGTTAGTGACTAAAAATTTAATGGACAAGCAAAAAAAAAACAAACAAAAAGAACGAGAAGGAAAATTGGGAATGCAAAGTGTGAAAAAGGTAAAATATTAGGGCATTTGGCTAACATCAAAATGCTCTTCAATTAAAAAAGACAATTATGATAACTAATAATACAAATTAAAAAATAATTGGAACAGTGGGGGAAATTACAACTATCATTATTGGAAAAAATTGCAGCAGTCAAAATGTCCACACTATCAAAAATATTATCTTTTCCAAAACTGTACCAGTAAAATTGGATAAAACACTTCTTTAGAGAACTTGATAAAACATAACTAAATTTGTTTGGGTGTGGGAAAAAGCTAGGATTAAAATGAAACTATTATAGGATAAAGAGAAAGGAGTGGCTAGGACTCCTGACTGGGAAATGTTTACAGGCAGGAGGTATGGTATGGATTAAGGATTAGATCAACTTGGAAAACAAAAGAATACTGCTGATAGAGGGCCATGATCTGCAGAGAGGGTGGCATAGTTTTCTGTGGGATGGGAAAAGCAAACATCATGCATATTTCCAGAGACACATGGTCAAAGACTCATTACTTCATATATGGATTAAAATCAAAAGAATCATTAACCGAAATACCATACTGGTTGTCAACTATGGAAACACAAATTTACCCAAACCACAAAGGATTTCAAAAAAAAAAAGAGAAATTATGAAGATTTATTACACATATGGAAGTTTGAAAATGATGTAAGAACTACAACACAAAACAAACATAGATTGAGGGCCATATATACAAGTACAGGAGAGATATAAAAAAGACAAAGAACAATTCAGATGTTACATGGAAACACCAATTAGAAGGTATACTCCAAAGGAATGGAAAAGAGAATGATTTCAAGAATATAAAATTTACTGGATTATAAAATGGAAGAAGAGGTGGTTAAAGAAACGATGGTGGTATGGGTGAAAAATGTTTGTCATAATATAGATTTGGAAAATTGGGAGAAAATGTGGGGATTAAATTACAAATTAACTATATCTACAGCATATAGGGAAAATCAGTACAAAATGTTTTACAGCTGGCATCTACCCCCCTCCCCCAGATTAGCAAAAATGTTCAATTTAAACTCAAATTGTTGGAAATGTGGAAAAAAAAAAGGCACTTATTTTCATACCTGGTGGACATGCCCAGAAGTGAAAAAATATTGGAACATAATCAAACAATGGCGAGAAGAAATTACAAATTGGAAAATTGAATTTAATCCAGATTTTTTTATTCGGCATAATAACAGAAAAATGCAATAAAAAAGATAGATACATTATTTTACATATACTAACAGCTGCGAGGATCGTGTATGCACAGCTCTGGAAGTAGAATAGGGTACCATCTGAGGGCATAGTTATAAAGAAAATAATGGACTGTATGGAGAAGGACAGGCTAACACTGAAACTAAAAGACAAAGAAGATTCAACATACTATAGAGCTTGTGTTGCCTGGGATGAATGGTTTAGAAATAAAAAGAAAACAAAATGGCAATGAGGAAAAGAATGGGGAAACATATAAATATATTATAGAGAAGGCTAACAAGTAAGATGGAAGATACTGATTTATAGCAAAAGTAAGATTTAATGGTAATCAGATAAGCAATTAGATATTGAAAAATGCAAGGAAGTGGAAGAGATGTCTTGAGGTTGATAACAATGTACAAAGTTTTTATTTTAAATTTTTAAACTTTGGAAAACTAATAAAATTTATTTTTAAAAAAGAATATGAAATGTGATTCATTTTCAGTATATCTAAGCAGAAAGTCAGCACTGAAGTGTTGGTGAAATTATACATTTCAGTTCATATATATGCAATATTGTATCAATTCCTATATATTTCTGTGACCATTTTAACTGATTGTGAAAAACCTTAAAACATAACAAAATATCAAAAGCCAGGCATATGAACTGAAAAAAATGTTTTCGTATGACTGCCTGAAGGGAGTCCAGCAGCATGTAGGAAAGGAGTAAGTTCTATAGTGATTCAACCACTTTGCAACTCAATGCCAACAGGAGTTTGCCAATCTTCAATATTTGAGGGAAATTTCAAAGAGCCCTTAGTTTCTAAATATTTTACCATTTGTGCAGTTATGTTTATGTTAATGAAATGTGCAATACAGTGCTCTCTTAGATTTTGCCCTGTGAAAATCAATTCTTTAAAGAATTCTAAAGGTGCTTTAAGAAAAGAAGACATTAAAGAAATTTGGCATTTCTAGTGAGTCATCTCAAGGATCTACCTGTGGAATCTTGTAGCTGGCAAGAACTGTGGCCATGTTGAATGAATTCTCTGTCAAACGTCCTCCAATAGCAGCAATATATTTTTTTTTTAAATCACAGGTAAAGTTGGGAACAAACTTCTGCTGTGTAGAAAGTAAGCTCAAGGTTGCTTTATAAGTTATCTTTGCAGGGAAGCAATTGTTCACAATGTGGAAACCCAGTGTGATGTTTGGTAAGAGCTCAGGGTTCCTATTGATCTCCTTTACAGCAAACACGAAAGCAAGAATGTGCTGATAGACTTTTGGCAAAGAACTGAAACAAAAACTATTACATTTAATTAAGCAACATAAAAATATTTCCTGAGAGCTCTGGTGGCATACTTAGAATGCAGCATTGCAGGCTAATTCTGCTGATTGACAGAAGTTCAGTTCTCAGTGGTGCAAGGTTGATCCAGATTTCCATCTTTCTGAGATAGATAAAATGAGGACCCAGATTGTTGGGGGTTATATACTGTCTATATAAACTTATATACTGCTTCACAATGCTTTACAGCCCTCTCTAAGTGGTTTACAGAGTCAGCATATTGTCCCCAACAACCTCATTTTACGAATCTCAGAAGGAGGGAAGACTGAGTCAACCTTGAGTCTGGTGAGTTTCAAACTGTCAAATTGCAGGCAGATGACAGTCAGCAGAAGTAGCCTGCAGTACTGCATTCTAATCACTGCACCACCACAGCTATGTAAATCACTTAGAGAGGGCTGTAAAGCACTGTGAAGTGGTATATAAATCTAAGTTCTTTTGAAATTGCTACTTTTGTCTTGTACTTGTTATTCAAAGCTATAACACTGTATGGCATGGAAATCACCATGAAATGGTACACTGAGCAGCAGGGTGTTTTCTTTTTCTTCCTGCTGGCAATCAGCTGACTTTGCTGCCAAAGTCAATTCCTCAGATTTGAATAGGAGCTCTTAGGAATGACCAGTGATAAACCTTGGATGACCATGTACTTGCCTGAGAAAAGAAAACTAAAGGATTGTGATTCTCAGTAAAAGCAGCTGGTCATGCAATTAGGTGGACTGGAAATTAATTTGATGTTAACAGATTTGAAAGAGAAGGAGCTTTCTTTGAAAACTGGAGACTTGCTAGGGCAGGTTAAAGGTGGCATTATTGAACTGGACCATCTCAGGAAACCGGTTGATTTTGAAGAACAGAGCCATTACATGCAGCCAGAAGGCAGCTGTCAAGAGACATTGTTTCCAAATTTTTAGAAAAATTTATTGAACAAGTGCTATGGACATATCTTCTATGGAGACCCAACTTTGGGAGTGAGAAACAGTTGTTTTAAAAGATCCCACTTATAATTTTAAAGAAAAGCAAAGGGGGTAAACTAGACGTTTTTTATTATTAAGAATCAATTGATGGTATTTGATCTGGAAGGATCAGACATGATGCTTTGTAGTGAGTTTTTGAGAGATTAGAAGGTGCTTCTGAATTTTCTGTGAATCAAATACAATAATAGATTGTTTAACAAAGGACTTCAAATTTTAGTTTTATTGTTGGGATCACCTTTTAACTATTTTTTATGTAGTAAATTGATGGTACGTTAAATAGGTTGATTGGTAATAGATTTCTATATTTGTGTTATTTTTAACATTATATAGCAATTTTGCGAATATAGGTTGTGGATCTATTTTGCAAGGGGAAAACAATTATTTTTTATGAAATATATTTATCAGTACTCAATATTTATCAGTATTCAATTTTACATGTATATTTAATATTTTGTCCTTTACACTTACTTTCCTTTGTTTTGTATTTTTTTTCTTTTAACTTTGGAAACAAATGAAAAAGTATATACATAAAAAATTATATGCCTCAAAGTTCAAAACAGATCATAGAATCACCCCTATAATTATCTGATAGCCAGCCACTTCAAACTACAGGTGCTGAAAGTAAGCAGCAACAAGTAGAAGAAATCCTGAAATCCTTAAATAACTTAATCTCTTCAAAATGTTTGCTATTGTTGTGTCTCATTACAAGGGATTTAGGGTTACCTGACACAAAACATTAAACTCGCCATGGCCACCTTGCCACAGGACAGCTCACCATGGGACAAGACTTAACACTAATATCAAAGAAATGATAGCATAGAATCATTAAAGAAAGGATGCAAAAGAAGACCAAAATGAAATATAAATGGCAAAAAATAAAATATTGTTTTACAATTATTTTAAATAATTAATATGAATTGTTGAATTGTCCTGTAGTGAGTTGTCCCACAGTGACTTGGCCATGGTGAGTCGTCACACAGTGAATTCTCAATGTTAAATTAGCCATGGCGAGTTAGACATGACGAGTTGGTTGGCTGTGGTGAGTTGTTCCATGCCATGTTAGAAGTGTTCAAGAAAAAAACTCAATACCACTTCAAATGAGTGTCTAAAGGGACTAGGAGAAAGCAACACTTTTTTCTGCCCTGAGGTGACAAAATAACCTGTACATCTCCAAATATAAGGAAAGTTTAGTTTTATTTAATCTCCTGTCATAATTTGTCTTTGGAAAGAAACACTCTTCAGCTAATAAACAGGAAAATTGCTTCAAATCTGTTTCTAAAGGTTAGTTTTCTTATCTAATATGTAGCCTTATTAATGAATCTCCAAGATCCAGAACAATCAATGCCATGTATTTTGTAATACAGAACAATCAGTGCCATGTACTTTATGATAAAGAATAGGAACTCAAGGAGCAATCATCCCTGTCCTATTGTTGATAATTTTCGTCCATATGAAACATAGATTTTCCAATACATAAAATTTACTATCTCTACAAATTTTTACTATCTCTACAAATTTAATTCCATGGCACTATTTTTTATTCTATTTGCATATATGGCCACTGAAATTTATCAGTTTTGGAATGTTTTCTCCAAACACATTTCATTTGTTTTCACTGCGTGATGAAGTCTGTGTGTATGCATTTGTAGTTTGTGTGTATTACCACCTTCTTTCAATACTTTAATACTCTTTGAACTAATGCCATTATATTTCATAAGCTCTTTTGTGATTTTCAAGTGGGATGAATTTTCTCATTGATTTTAAACTAAATAAGATTCCGCGTGGGTTACCATGTATAACACATAACAGAGCATGTATTTATTTTCCCTTCTATAATCTCACCATGTGGTAAAGATAAATTGCCTTAAATTGCTTAAATTGTTGATCTAATCAACAAATGTGCAGACTATGCGTTTTTGTATCATGCCCCAGTTAGAATAATACCAGACTATTATATGAGGGTTAGAATAAAAATAAACTCTATACATATTCAATAAAATTGATATTTTAAAGATAGGAAGAAGCATTACTACCCTATCCTTCTGACAAATTATTATAAACTACTACAAATACTTTATGAATTACAAAGTGAAAATTAGAAGAGCCACATATGGAATTTGTGCAGTTTGTGAAAGCACATGGAGTTTTCTACTCAGTAGCCAAATTCTTATACTTCAAAAGCAGTGAAAACTAATTATCAGAAAATTCCTAATAATATTATAGATATGAAAATTTTCAAAGACTTATCATTTTATAATCTTGTTGCTTAACTCTCCCCCCTGCCCCAATTATTTTGCACTTATTATTGTGAAGAAAAAAAATATAATTCCTTACATCACTTCATTGATCAATGTCCGAGAAGGATCTTCTGTGAAGGAGGGGCTGTTATGAAAGAAGAAAGCTTGAGGGACAATTGCCCCCAAAATAACATTTCCTGTGTGAGCAAATTGATGGGGTATTGGAAGAGGGTCATCGGGTATGCTACAATTGATAGCATATGTTTTGTATGTGATACAAAACAGGAATACAAGAAGCATCATTGCTATCAACTCCATCCTATTGTTGACAATTTCCTTCCAGAGAAAGATAGCTGTTCCTATACAGAAAAATATCCTACCTCTACACCATTGCCTCCATGGCATCATTTTCATTACCTTACATATATGGCCTCTACAAAGGACATGGTGGCTCAGTGGCTAAGATGCTGAGTTTGTCGATTAGAAAGGTCAGCAATTTGACAGTTTGAATCCCCAGTTTCTGTCAACCTTGCAGTTCAAAAGCATGTAAAAATGCAAGTAGAAATATAGGGACCACTTTGGTGGGAAGGTAACAGCCTTTGGCATTTAGTCATTCCAGTCACATGACCACGGAGATGTCTTCAGACAGTGCTGGCTATTTGGCTTTGTAACAGAGAGGAGCACCATCCCCTAGAGCAGGAAATGATTCCACGTATGTGCGAGGAGAACCTTTACCTTTTACTATATGGCCTCTAAGACAGTTGCCACAATATTGGAATATCTTCTTCAAAATTATTTCAATGTTGGTTTCTCTGAGCTGCTTTCAATTTTTTAATGTGTTTTGAACTCATGCCAGTTTTTTTTTAAGAAAATGTTTTATATTTGAGAAGCTACTTTGCAATCTTCATTTCTTACTTGGAATAAATAGGTGGGGTGATTTCCTCATCGCTTTAAATTTAATTAAAATTCTGCATGGACAACCACTTCTTAAAGCCAATAAAGTTTCCACATGTTCATTTCTCTTTCATGGTCTTTCCACATGGTAAACAAAAAAAATATTTTATCAAATGATCTCAGCAACATAGGGAGAAACTTTCTCAGTGTAATTCTTGAAAAGTACACACACTCCTTTAGGAGGATTAAAATAGGAAAGAGGAGAGAGGGAAAAAAGAAAATACATAAACTATTGTGATGAAATAGAGATAAAACAGCTTGGAATATAAAATGAGGATTAGAACAGAAATGCTTCAAATGAAGCTATATACTATTAGTATACTAATGAAGCTGTATACTATATACTCCCTATATACTATTCAACAAATTATATATTGAAGATAGGCAAAAACACTCTAGTAGGCTGACTTTCCAAAAATTGAGAATGATATCATCAGTAATGCTAAAGAAGAAACCTGTAATTTTGACAACTGGTGAAACCTCTTCAATTCTCTCCTGAGAAAAGTATGTGTTTAATTAGTAGTTTTGCTTTGATATTTTTTATACTGTGAAAGTGCCATGGGCCTTTTTAAAATCACATTTCTGGAAAAATATACAAGTCAACCTTTATATATAATAAATTGATAGCAGTGATTAAAACTGGAAAGTATACTAAATAAATATAGTACACGAAATTCATTTTCATGCTACATTAATAACCCATCAAAATCAAAGAAATCTTTCAAAAGCTGGCCATCTATTTTTTTCTCTTTGCATCAGCAGGCTCAAAATGACTACAGGGATGTTTCTAGCCTGTTGCTGGAACCACCAAATCAAATTGGATCAACATTTATTTTACGCTTTTATGAATTTGATCAAAATTAAAGTACTGTCCATGATGTTTTCTTATAGCTTTTTGATTAAGTACCAAATACTATTATGTGCATTTGTGGAACTGCTATTATGGGCTATATGTTTATTTAAAGTCAGAGACTAGGGTGCTATTTATTGGTATCATTTGATTGTTAGATATGTATACTTTTTTTGTTAAGGTTTGCATTTTCTTTTAGTTAAATTAAAACAAGACATTGTGTTATTATATAATTGTACCCATATCAAAGAGAGGTAACTTTTTTATATTGCTTTGGGTGAGTTGTGTCTCTTTCAAGCTTTTCACATTGTCAAACACACCCCTTTTTTCTTTTTATTGTAATTCTATATTTCAATCTTTTATATTTGAAATTTAATAAACCATTTTAAAAATTACATACAGGTAATCATCATTCACATTAAACTGAACAGGACACTTCCTATTTCATGTTGAAACATATCCCTTTTTAAGGATTTATTTTCTCCAAATCAAAGATGCTAGAATTA
>BHFT01006933.1:47276-62925 GCA_004320025.1 Laticauda laticaudata | reverse complement strand
GTGTGACTTTCAGCTCTTTATTTAGTTCCTGAAATCTGTCTGACTGTGGAGCTGCAGCAGCCTCTTTTATAGCGGCTGCTCACGGCTCGCGGCCAATGACAGCTCCTTGAATCTCCCGCCGCTCAGGTGGACCAATCACAGGGCGGCAATTGCGGACCAATCACAGTAGCTTTAAAGAACCAATCACAGTGTAGTATTGGTGGACCAATCAGGAAGCGGTATTACAAGTATGCGAATATAGAACACCTAAGTAGCCCCACAAGTCTCAGTTTTGACCTCCAGTGAATTTTGTGAATTCCAGTGAATTTTGGTAGCAGATCAACAAGAGATATCATTTCCTGTAATATGAGTGGACTAAGATACAAAACTATTGGTTGTTTATGATATAAAGCAGACATAACACATTTTAACAGCAAAGTAAAGCAAAACAAACAACTTCCCCATAAGCCCAGAAATATGAAACATTATTACTTCCACATCAATATGTATAGTGTAGTCCTATCAACTTTTGCACTACACTATTGCCTTGGCTCTGCTACTTCTTCAAAATGGTATCACATGCTCACTTGAAAGAAAGATTGCTTGCCTTTAAGATGATTATCCTCTGTTACCAAAAGATCAGAAGGCAAAACTCCTCTGCCTCCATTACCACCTTATTAGCAAATCTAAGATGATAGTCCTTCTCAGAAGTTAAATTATTTGGGAAAAGTAATCTTTGGTGCAGCTACGTGCAGTCCTTGGCTGTCAAATGGTTGCCTCTCTGTTTGCTGTATGATACATAAGGATTTATAATATGTTCAGATATTAATGAAGGGAAGAAATTGAATAATAGATTCTCTATACCCTCATATGAAATAAAGTAGGCATCAGAATGACGTGGAGTTTTTGCTGCTCTCTAAGCTTGATTCTTTGCTTGTGGATGTTGGGTGTGCATAAGCGCACCAAAGCACCTACCATCCCTGTCCTATTGTTTCTTCAATTTTTCTTATATGTACTCATTTCTTGTATTCATAACTATGTTTCTCCTTATACCTACTATCTTATAAGTGATTGACAAATCAAATCAAATCAAATAAATAAATAAATAAATATTTCATTACCTGACTAAGTAGCATTTTCAATGCTAGTGAGTGTGGGTTTTGCTCTCTGTTTATATATAGTAGCTTGCCCTATCAATGCTGATGGGGGTGTGGTTTTCTCCTTGATTATTCCTTGATTAGTTTGTTCTTTATTGGTTGTTTGTCTGGATGAATAGTTCCTTGGGTATTGTTTACAGTTTGATTATTGGTCTAGTATTAATCTCTGCTTATGTGGATATTGATTGCTGGTGAGGTGTTCTAGTCTTTATAGTATTTTAGCCTTCTCTTGTCTCTTTTGAATGATGTATAAATGTTGTTTATCGCTGAGTGTCAGTTGGTGACTGATCTGCCTAAGTGCCAAGCTTCTAGGAATTCCCTAATGTTTTTTGATTTAGCTTGGCCTAGGATGCTCACAGTTTCCCAGTTGAAACTATGATTAGGTTTGTCTATGTGTTGGAAAATTAAGGAGTTTTCATTATGTCTTCCGATTGCTAATTGATGTTCATGGATGCACTCTGTATCTTCTGCCTATCTGTCCTACTTATATAGTGGCCATTACAACCTTTACACTTTATATTGAAAATGAATCCTGCTTTTTCTTCCTGGGTCTTTTGGTTTACTTAAGATGTAAACTAGAGCACTCTAGTTGGCTCATGTGTTAAGGTGATGTGTTAAGATGTTTTCGATATATGGCAGTGTTATCCTCTTACATAGCATGTTGATTGTGCTTTGGTGCAGAGATCCCCAATCCCCAGGCTGCTGCCCACTATTGGCCCCTGAGTCCTTTGGAACCAGGCTGTGGAAGTAGCAGATGAGCATGCACACATCCCCCACTTGTACAAGCAGCAGGCAAACATATGCACATCCTCACTTGCAGGTGCATCAGGCAAACACATGTACGTACATCCCCACTTGTGCACACTTGCCCGCTGTCCATATGGAATTATTCCCTTTCTCCCCCACCAACCAGTTCACAAAGCCAGAAAGATTGGGGAACTCTGCTTTAATTGAGTGGCCAGGCAATTTTTAATGAAGTTGCATGGGTATCCAATTTGTTGGAAACTGTTGCATAGGTGGTCTGTTTCCTTTTTCTGATGGTCTGAGTTGCTACAGTGTGTTTGTGCTCATCTGAATAAGGCTATTGCACAACTCGACTTCTGAAAGATTGGGTTCTTATTTTGGTTGAGGAACACTGGTTTAGTGTGCATGTTTTCAGTGAACTTGTGTTGTGCATGTTTTTCAATGAACTTGTGTTTCTAATTTGCAGCTATTTCCTCTGCTGATAGGAATATTCAGAAAGGATAGTGTGTTGGTGCTTTCTTCTTTCCATGTGAATTTTATTTCTGTGAATATAATTGTTCATATTTTCATGTGTATTTTTAATTGTTTAATTATTATGAGAAAAGGGTTGTCTATAGACAAGTGTCAAACTCGCCATGTCATGTTGCCATCACATGACGTTTCGTGATGTTTTTCCCATTTGCAGAGCTGGGGTGGGCATGGCTTGTGCGTGATACACCTGGCCTATGAGCCTCCAGTTTGACACCGCTCTGCTAGATTCTTATTTTTGGTTGTATATGTGAGAGTGCTATAATTTCTAAACAAGAGTACATTTCACAAAGAACAGCACAGTTTTCTTTGTCGTTTTATGTAGGGAAGTGATCAAGTCTGAATTCATAATTATTACTTTCTTTTTTCTCCCCTCTTTTATCTATTCATTTTCTTTGTGGGATGTCAGGCTTGAAATTTATGGCCCAGTTTGCTGAGCATAAGCCAGACAACAAATTCTCAAGTGCTTGGCACTTTAGATGATATATATATAATATAAATAACTTGGTGAATCCTGAAATAATGTTTATTTATAGTATCTTATATTTGATTGAATGTGGATTATCCCAAGGCAAATATTTCCATGATTGTGTTTTAAGAATATCCTTTAAAATGTACAATTAGTGTGTATGAATACTTTACTTGTAAGCAAAATGAAACAAGTAAAAACTATTGATTTCAGTGTTGAGATGCAAATTCATTTTATGGTTCATTCTTCTATGTTTTTTTTCCTGGCAGGCTTTCATGGCATTAAGATGAAACATAAATTTGAATGACTGACTGAAGGTTAACTTAGCCTTCCATTCTTCCAAGATTAGTAAAATGAGGACCCAGATTGTTGGGGGCAATATGCTGACTCTATAAACTGCTTAAAGAGGGCAGTAAAAGCACTGTGAAGTGGTGTACATGTCTAAGTGCTATGGCTATACAGAAGTGGCTTATCATTGCTTTCTATCAGGATGCCATTTCAAGTTTCTAGTGGTTTCTCATCCTGGTTTGGGTACCATCCATCCATCTCCTGTAGAGATGAGCCTGACCTTGCAAAGCTTTTTCAAGAGTAGTCAAGGTCACCTAAGTGATGCTGTCTGCTGTCAATGCAACCTTTAACAGGTATAAAGATAAAGGTTTTCCTTGCCCAGTCATGTCCTACTCATCTCCGTTTCCAATGCTGGCTACCTCGGCAGTGCTCATCTCTGTTTCCTCGTCGAGTGGCTGGTATGACTATACACCGAGATGCATAGAATGCTGTTCCCTTCCCACCAAAATGGTACATGTTTATTTATTTGCCTTTGCATGGTTTCAAACTGCTAGGTTGGAACTGGAACAAGAATGAGAGCTCACTCCACCACGCTTGGGTCTCAAACTGCTGAGCTTTCAGTGAACAAGCCCAACATCTTACTGCTAGACCATCGTGCCCCTTTAACAGGTATGCAAAACAAGTGTATGAATCAAGTTGAATATTCTCCTCTTGTCTAGCATTATGCCTGGGAAAAAGAGAATGCAGTTAAATTTGACAGAGGGATACAATCAAGATCAAGGGAGGTAATAATATCACTCTATAAAGCCTTAGTAAGACACACCTAGAGTACTGCATCCAGTTTTGGTCACCACATTATAAAAAAGACTCTAGAAAAAGTACAGAGAAAAGAAACCAGGATGATTAGGGAAGTGGAAACTAAGGCATATGAAGAACGGTTACAGGAACTGGGCATGGCTAGTCTAGTAAAGAGAAGGACCAGGGGAGACATGATAGCAGTCTTCCAATNGTCTAGTAAAGAGAAGGACCAGGGGAGACATGATAGCAGTCTTCCAATATTTGAGGGGCTGCCACAGGGAGGAAGGGCTCATGCGATTCTCCAAAGCACCCAAAGGCGAGACAAGGAATAATGGATGGAAACTGAACAAGGAGAGATTTAACCTGGAGATAAGGAGAATAAGGAGAAACTTTCTGACAGTGAGAACAATCAACCAATGGAACAGTTTGCCCTTGGAAGTTGTGGGAGCGCAATCAGTTGAGACTTTCAAGAAGAGATTGGACTGCCATTTGTCAGAAATGGTGTCGGGCAATGGTGGATTCAATTTTTTTTACTACCAGTTCTGTGAGTGTGGCTAGGGGCCGTGATTAGGAGCATGGGCATGTGACCAGGTAGGCGTGGTTTTCTTTGCTTTCTTTGCAGCAACCCTCCCCCCCAGTTTTTTGGGCCTCAGGCAAACCTCCTGGGGGGCATTTTTGGGCTCAGGAAGGCAGAAAACTGAGCCTGGGGAGAGTGTGCATCACCCCTATGCTTCATTTTGGGACCTGGGTGGCATTTTTGCTCCCAGAAGGCTTCCCTAGCACTCAGGAAGGCAGAAAACTGAGCATGGGGAAGGGGGTGCAGCACCCCTCCACACTTCATTTTGGGTCCTTCTGAGCCTCCTGAGGGGTGTTTTTGTTCCCAATAGTCTGGGCAGGCTAGCATCAGGGCGGGCAGGATGAGCGACCATTGGGTGGGCAGGGCAAGTGAGTGAGCGGTGATTGGCGACCAGGTGGGGGTGTGGCCAGCCAAAAGTTGTTACCAGTTCAGCGACCCATGCCAAATCCTTGCTATCGGTTCATGAGAACCGGTGCAAACCGGCTGAATACCACCACCGGTGTAGGGTCTCCCACTTGGGCGAGGGGTTGGATTAGATGACCTACAAGGTCCCTTCCAACTCTAATTATTTGTTAAATTGCTATTTGTCCTACAGACTTTAAAAACCAAGAATTGTGCCTGAAAGGAGAAGGTAAAAATCTGCTTGGAGTGGCTGAATTAATGAACCCAAGTTTGCGGCTAGGTTTTGCTAAAGCGATGTGAAAATAGCAGTGGACTAAGTTCTGTCTCTATGTTGCTAAGTTGGAATCTGTAGATGATCTGAATGGTCCTGCAGGATAGAGATGACATCAAAAAGAAGATTGTGCTCTGTGAAGCCTGAATATAGTTCCTGCCCCACAGTTTGGGTGGCTCCTTGAATATCAGCATCAATTAGTCATAATTTCAAATATCTTTCAAATATCTTTAATGTACAATTCCAGAGAACTGGCATCTTATTTAAAAAGGCGTAAATCTCACCCAAGATGTACAATAAATAATTTGCTTTTCCAATAAATTTTGCAGTGCCTGAAAGGAGGCCAGGTAACAAATCAGGTAAGTTTACAAAAAGCCCATGCTTAAAAATAGCGATGTCCATCAGTAAAAGTGTCCTTGGAAAGAAATTTGGCAGGAAACAAATGAAAAACCAGTTATGCTAAAAAAAAAAAGCTTCATACAGCAAAAAGCTTTTGATTATAGGTTTCTTTCTTCTGTGTAACAAAAATGTACAAAGATTACAGTTTTCATTCTGTGCTTATATAAATCAAGGACAGGTTTTTTTCTCTTTTTCTAAAATAAACTCTGCTACTGATACGGAAGGTTGGATAGTTCAGCAAGCAGGAAGTTACTTGTATTATAATGCAGGCAAGGAACAGAAATTCCTGACCAGTCACAAGTACTCAGCAATCTGAGGCTATTCAGATGAAGCTGACAAAAAATTATCTGAGTATCTGGAGACTATAAACGCCTGGATGAGGAAGAACAGACAAGACTGTGGGTTTTTGCAGTACTTCTGAAGTCGAGGATGTTTTAGTGGTGGGATTTAAAAAAATTTTCTACCGGTTCTGTCGGCATGGTTTGGTAGGTGTGGCTTGGTTGGCATGCCAGGGGAAGGATACTGCAAATTCTTCATTCCCACCCCACTCCAGGGGAAGGACACTGTAAAATCCCCGTTCCTGGGGAAAGGTTACTGTAAAATCCCCATTCCCTCCTCAGTGCACTAACTTGCTTTCCATCTCCATTCTCCTGTGTAGGGCAACAAAAGAAGACCCAGCAGATCAACTGGGACTCAGGAAACAGAGAATAGATGGGGGGCAGGGCCAGTCAGAGGTGGTATTTGCAGGTTCTCCGAGCTACTCAAAATTTCCGCTACCNTCAACTGGGACTCAGGAAACAGAGAATAGATGGGGGCAGGGCCAGTCAGAGGTGGTATTTGCAGGTTCTCCGAGCTACTCAAAATTTCCGCTACCGGTTCTCCAGAACCTGCTGAATACCACCTCTGCCACAGTGCCTCTGCCAGGAAAAACAGTCTGAGCAAGCTGCTCTGTTTTCACTGACAGAGGGCTGCAGGAGGCCATTGCAGCACCTCAATGAGTGACATCGAGCTGGCCATGCCCCCTGGCCAACCCCTGGCTCCCTGAGGTCAAACAGAACCCTGATGCGGCCCTCAATGAAATTGAGTTTGACAGTCCTGGATTAGAGTAAGGGGTGAGTCCTATGGTTGGTTTTTGTTCTGGATGCTTGGAGGTTTTCTTTATATTATTATTGGTTTTACTGCATGCTGCCCATATACATCCCCATCAGTTTAATAAAATAAAGAAATAAGCTACTGTTTCAACTAAGATCAGTGTCCCTTAATGGCTGAATTATAGAGTGATGCAATCACACATTGATTAAACATGCATAGAACTTCACGATAGCACAGTGATAGCAGCTTTTTGTTGTGGTGTGCTGAAAGTGTGCGTGTGCCAGCACCCACAATGCAATGTGCCCCGCCACCCTGCACATGTGCGCACAACACTCCCCTTACCTGCATTACACATGGACACACTTCCCAGGTGATTTTTGGTTCATTTGAAGCCATTTTCGCCCTCCCGGGGGCTCGAAGAAAGCCTCTGCAGACTTTAGAGGACAAAAACAAGTCCGTGTTGGCACTTCCGGTTTTGTCATTTCTGGTTTTGGCACTTCTGGTATTTCCGGAAGGCCTATTTTTCGATCTCCAAAGGCTGCAGAAGCTTCCTTCGAGCCTCAGGGAGGGCAAAAAAGGCCTCAAACAAGTCAAAAATCGGCTGGGAGGCACGCATGCACAATGCAGGTAAGTGTGCCCACACAAATGGCTCTGCGTGCCACCTGTGGCACGCGTAACATTGATGGTGAACACAGTTCACCATCACAGGGATAGCACATGAATATAAGGAAAAAAATTCAAATATGTACATCCATTACAGATCATGATATAACCTGCCTCCCTATATTTAGGCTTGCAGTATTTATGCATATTAACATCTGTTTTCAGAAACCAATGAAATTGGTGGAACTTATTTCCTAGAACACGTAAGAATTTGCTGTGAGAACAGCTGAATATTTTTAAACAGCCTGAGTAGGAGGTGATGCAAATATGAAAGTAATGGTTTATTAACCTAAATATTCCTGGTAAAAGTACCCTGAGGATTAATGTTACAAGGATCAACATGTTCTTGTTATGTAATGTCTATTTTGACCCCTGCTGAATTAAAATGCTTAACCCCGGCCTTCTTTTCATGGCTGACAACCTCTCTAAATATTTTTGCAATTGTTTTAATTAGCTATTGGGAAAGGTGAGAAAATGAAAGCCAAAAGTTCAGCATCTCCAAAGCTGTGTGTGGTGATGCAGCTCATCCCTTTCACCTGGAGGCTGGATCAGCTACAAAATACTATAGCAACACTGTTTATAATCTTTGGTTGAAAATCCTTTTGAGAGCAGAAATAAAACCTCTTCCAATATATTTGAGAAGCAGTTTGTGACTCACCAACCACCATTCCAGATGTTTATGTAAACCAAGAGATAAATAGTCAGATGGGGGCCCTTTGCCTGTCAGAAAACATTTGATGTTTCTACTTTGCTGCAGTGAGTTAGCAGTTGTAGACTGTAGGTCATGTTCCACTACACAGAATAATGCTCCTATATAAATGCAGTAATAGCGCCTGCACTTCAAGTAATTTCAAGTTCTATTTTAAGCTGCAGTTAATCTTTCTATATTTTAACCTAACACACGTTTGGTACATTATATAAAGTGGATTGTTAAGCAGAGGAAAAAAATGAGTTATGTGGGAGCATAGTCTGTCATACACATAGGCACTGAACGTTGAATTAATGCTCATTGAGCTGGGCAAACAGGAGTGATGGAATGTTCTTTTCCCAGCTGGAGAAACATTTAACAAGCTAAACCTGTCATACTGTTTCCATTTTTAATATTCCCTGTGATTAAACAAGGGATCCAGAAGATCATGCATATTAAAATACACAAAATGTTAACATTCAAATCAAAGCTGGTTCACGAGAACTCAGTGTATGTCATTAAAGATAAATATTTTTCTGCAAGCTGTGGCTCCCAACAGATCTGTGGGGTGTCTGATTGAGAAGCTGAATTAGATAATGATAATAATATGACACTGAAAAAGATAGAAAAAGGAATATTGCTCAGTCAAGAATCCCCCATGGCTCTGCCAGAATTGTTTTACCACAAATCTGCCTAGATAGGAGTCTCTCTCTCTCTCTGCTCTACAAGGAGATAGGAATCAGGGAAGAAAAAAAAAAATCAGCTTTCCTTGAGTCAGCATATCAAGCTGTGCTAGCAAAAATCTGTTATCCTTACTCTTTTCTTTCATCTTCCCTTCTTTTAAAAGTACAGGATATCAGACTTCTTGCTTGTCAAATAAAGAGTTTTGCAGAATTTTCTAACCCCTTAAGAATATTAGTCAAGTCTTTAATTTTCTTCTTCCTTGTGTGTGCCCTGCAAAAGTTCCAGGATTACAGCAGCCAAAATCTCTAGCTACAGCCAGTGAAAGAAAACAATAACAAACTCTTCCACCAAAAAGGGAACAGATAGTGACATTGGGCCATTAAGAAACAACTGATTAGAGTAAAATTGCAATGCTATCTATCTTTAATGCCACAGCAGTCTTCTTGAATGAGAGGCAAAATGTCTTCAAAGAAAAACAAGACAGTCCAGTTGCCTCTTGAACAACCATGTTCAAAACAACCATGTTTGGGACAACCATGGCCTGGATGACTGAGAATCTCCATAAACAGATGTGGAAAACTATGTATGGGAAGCCAGCTCAGCAAACAATGTATCTGCTTGTATTGTTACTCTGTCAAGGAATTTTACTGCAAAATTAAAGTCCAGAAATGAGAAACAGAAACCTAAAAGAGCCAATCAAGACTGCCTGTGGCCCGTTTTGCTTCCATGGTCTCATAGCAGCACTCTGCCAGCTAAGAAAGGGCCATGTGGAGGCCTTGTGTTTTTGGCCAGCAGAGTTCTTCTGGAGGCCTGGGACACCAAAAATGGACCTCATGGGGGCCTCACAAGGATCTTCAAGGGACTCTGTGCAGCCCATTTTTGGTTGGCAGAGTGCTGCTAGAGGCAGAGGAGGCCAAAAACAGGCCTTGCAGAGGCCTCCATGCAGCCCGTTTTTGGCTGGAGAGTGTTGCTAGAGTCAAGGGAGGCCAAAAACAGGCCTTGCAGGGGCCTCCTGGGGCCTTCATACAACCTGTTTTTTGGCTGGCAGAATGCTTGTGGAGGTACATGGTGAGTACTGTAGAAAGAAAGAATAGAAGGGGAAAAGCACAATCTGAGCCTGTGTCAAATGCCCACCATGACCATGACCATGCTGCCATGACCACCATGACTGTTTTGTTCGGAAAACACACGAGGTAGACCGGGTTCCAACAACAAAGGCTTTATTCAGACAACAGTCAGAATAGGAACACTTTGGCTGCAGCCGAGGCAGGCCCAGCCTCTTTATACAGGCTGGCTGACCTGCTTTCAGCCTATGGCTATTCCCTTGAATTTGCCGCCTTTCGCAGCTCTTTGGATTGGTTCCTAGTGAAACACCTCTTTCTTACTTTACTGGACCAATTCAGAATGTAGTCTAGGAGTCAACCATTTTACATATAAGAACACCCCTTCCCTCTTAGTTCAGTCCTACGTAGTTACATAGTCACGCAGGTAGGTGGGGCTTCTCCTGACTCGATTTGACTTGCGCGGTTCATTTCTTAGCGAAGACTTCGACGGTTCGGATGGGGCTTGCTGCGTCTTCCGATCTTCGCTCTGGACCGTCTGGAAGGGTGAGTCAGCCATTTTACCGCCGCCTGAGTTGCTTAGTCGTCGGCGGTTTTGCCGCTCCACACCCGTTTCCATTGGGAGGTTGAGCTGGCCTGGCTGGCCCCTTCCGATGGGCTCTTCCCGCAAATCTCTCAAAACAGTGAGTCTTTTATTTGCTCTTTTTGTTTGTACAATCGTTTGTTTTGGTTTTTAAACGGTTTCTTTATTAACTTCTCGCCTTTCCCCCCCACCCTGGTTTTGAGATTTTTCGGTATTGTCGGTGATGGTTGTGTGTCTGTGGGCCTCTCTATTATTCGGGATCGAAGCTGGTCTATGTGCCGCTTCCACTCCCTGCCATCCGTCTACATTAAACGGTAGGATTTGGGGCCTGTGACTTGGGTAATTTGTCCTGGAACGCCATAGCGGTTTCACCTGTGAAGTTCTTTGCGTATACCAAGTCACCTATTTCGAATTGCCTAAACCTTGTGGAGGGGGGTTTTTCTGGTTAAAATTCTGGGTTAAAATCAGGGGGGTTTTCTGGGTTAAAATTTGGGTGTAGTCTGTCAAGGTGTGATGTCGTATTTCGCCCCATAAGTAATTCCGCCGGGGACTTGTTAGTTTGTACTGGGCGTTATGTGCTGGAGTGTGAGTAAACGGTTTACTTTTTGTTGACATCTCCTGTGTCCATTCTTTCTAGCCTTCTCTTTTGTAAATCGGCCATTCTCTCAGCTCTGCCGTTTGCAGCCGGATGGGCCGGCGCGGTTAGGGCATGTCTGATACCTAGGGAGGCTAGGTATTGCTCGAATTGGCAGCTTGTTAGTTGTGGTCCATTGTCGAGACAAGAACGTCTGGTAGACCGTGGGTGGCGAAAAGGTCGTCTAATTTTTTTTTAGCGTTTCTGTTGTCGTTGATGGCATGATTTTTACTTCAACCAATTTGAGTAGGCATCAACGACAACCAGAAAGGTATGCCCCTTGGTTGGACCCGCGAAGTCTATATGAATTCTTGACCACGGTCCCCTAGGGGTCTCCCAGTCCTTGATGGGTGCTTTTGGCGGGAAGGTCTGATTTCCTGCATTTATGGCAAGAGCTTACCCAACTTATCTATGTCCTTATCAATACTGGCCACCACACATCACTAGCTCCTGGCTAGGCTTTTCATCTTAACCATTCCAGGGTGACTTCGTGCAATACCCTAGTACCCTGGGCTTGCAACTGGTTGGATGACCACCCGATCTCCCACAACAAACACCCCCTTTTGAATAGAAAGTCAGTCTGTCGAGCCCGAAAGGTTTAAAAGTTTCAGTTTTTTTGGTCTCCGGCCAGCCTCTTACCTACCCAGCCAAGAACAGGGCATCAACGAGTCTTTAGCGGTGGCTCTTGCGACATCATAGGCAGAGATGGGTAGATCGGGAGAAGTTTCTATTTGCAGCGATGTCATTGCTGGTGCCGGGTCTTCATCAGTGGTTGGTAAGGGTGCTGTGGTCAAAGCGTCCGCATGGGAAATTTGTTTTCCCTGGCCGATGTGTCAGAGTATAGGAATAGGCTGCAAGGAACTCTGACCATCTAGACATTCTTGTGACCAGTAATATTAGGCGTCGGCTTGTTTCCCGCCAAAATTCCCATCGTGGTTTTGTTGATCCATTATAATTTGAAAAACCCGCCCGTACAGATATTCGTGGAAGCGTTTTACTCCAGCGACTATTGCTAGGGCTTCCCTGTCCAGTTGACTGTAATTTTCGCTCAGTCTTTGATAGAGTCCTAGAATAATATGCAACGGGTGCTTCTCTGCCATCAGGAAGTTGGTGGCTCAGGACGGCACCTACTCCAAATGGTGAAGCGTCGCAGGTCACTCTTAAGCAGTGTGTTGCTAAATTGGATAGAACGTTTGTTGACGTTAGCAACTTTTTAATTATTTGGAAAGCATTCCTTTCTTTTGCTATCCACGTCCAGTTTTCCTTTTTATCTAAGAGGCGTGTAACGGTTCAGCTATAGTGCCTTGTTTGGCAGAAATACATGAATAAAAATTAATAAGTCCTAAAAGGCTTGCAGTTCTGTTTTGTTTCTCGGTGTTCAGGTGCTTCTTGGATTGCCTTGATTTTTTATCTGTGGGGTGGATTGCCTCACCGTCTATTGAGTAGCCCAAGAATTCAACGCTTTTTTTCATTAGGCAGCATTTTTTTCTTTTTACCTTGAGGCCAGATTCCCTAAATTTTGTTAGTACTTCTGTGAGTCTTTTTCTTAATTGAGTCTCATCTATGGCCAAGATTAGGGACATCGTCGAAATAGGGAACGACTCCCTGTATGCCATTAAGGGAGACGTTCCATCAACTTTGGAAAACGCCCGGTGCCATGCTTTCTCCAAATTGAGGTCGGTGGCATTTGAATGCGCCCTTGTGTGTGACTATAGTTTGCCGCTTCTGCTGTCTCTGGGTCACTGGGAGTTGCTGATAGGCTTGTGCCAAGTCGAGTTTAGCAAAAACTTTGCCCTTGCCCAGAGAGTGAAGCAAATGTTGGACTACTGGCACCGGGTATACGCTTGTTGTAAAGCGTGGTTCAGGGTTGCCTATAGTCACCACAGATTCTAATGGACCCGTCAGGTTTTATGGGTGTAACAATAGGCGTTTCCCATTTGCGTGGTCCACAGGTTCCAACCACCCCTGGGCTATTAGCTTGTCGAGTTGTTCTCTATCTTTGCCTTTAGCGCAAAGGGAACTCGTCTGGCTTTTAATCTTCTTGGGGCTATTTGGGGATCTAGGCTAAAAGAATATAGGGTTTCCCCGATACTGCCAGTGACCGTCAAAAACGTCTTGGAATTCGCGGATGAGGTCATCTTCCCAACCGTTGTAGTCACTCGATCGATCCCGGTCATCCCGATGCCCAAGGGTGCGAACCATTTCGATGCCCAGGAGGCTCGGTCTGTCCCGGTCGACTATGGTTAACGGCAGTCTTTTGACATGCTTGCTTATAGGTGACCAAAAAATTGTCCCATGCCAACTACAGGGATTCGGGTTCCCTGATAAGTCTTTGAGAGAGTCAAAGTTTTTTTTTGCAATTGTCTGGATTTGATGTCTGGACTAGTTTTTTAATGGTATCCCAAGACACCATCGAAAGGAAGGACCCGGGAGCTCCACTTCCATCTTACAGGGCTTCCTCGATTGTTAGTCACCTTAACCTTCTTGCCGCTTTCCATCTGAGCGCTTTCTTAATAGTGACGGTTTGGGTGTGTATTGGCTCGTGTTCTCTTGTTTGCCAACTTTCTTCGCGCGTTCTATGCTCGGCTCATGTTGGGGAATTTCTGCGTCTCGTGGGGTCGTGTTTCTTTTTCTGCAGACTTTCCGCGTGTGCCCACTTACTTCTTCTCTTACAGTAACTGCAGATAGCAATCGAGAAATCTGCATTCGCCTTGGGCAGTTGTTTCCTCGCAAGCCGCAACA
Source organism: Laticauda laticaudata (assembly GCA_004320025.1). NCBI lineage: Eukaryota > Metazoa > Chordata > Lepidosauria > Squamata > Elapidae > Laticauda > Laticauda laticaudata. The sequence continues at coordinate 49,166 of BHFT01006933.1, read as the reverse complement.
GTTCCGCCTTTTTCTTCTTTTCGCGCTCTTTTCTATTTGTCGAGGAAGATGGTGGACCTCCGTGTCTTTCCTCGCTCGAGCCGATTCTCGGATTTCCTCTCTTCGACTCTCGCCAGCATGGGTGGTGCGTGGTAGGCTGCTTTCCTTTTTCTCTATAGCTGAGGTTGTTTCTTCGCCATTTTTGGTTCATTTCTTCATTTGACTTGTCCTGATTATCTTTGCGGACCTTCGGCGCCATTGTGTTCTTCCGCGATTGCTTCGGTCACAGTGACTGTTCTGGGTCTTGTCCTTAGTAGTTTATTTGCGCGGTTATATGTGTTCTACCCAACATCCACGCGATCCTCATCGCTTTCGTCGATTTTCAGGACAAGTCCACACTCACCCCTAATTTGTGCTTACGAGTCAGCCACGAAATCCGGTCTGACGGTCTCTCCTTCACTCCGCTTGGTCTCCACTGCGATGAGAAATTGCATGCCACTTTTCATTTAGATTTTGACAACTATCCGAGTCGTAGTGTGCTTTGAGGATTCTTTGTAGTTCTGGCCACGTTAGTTTGCTTAAACGTCTCGGGGCTCTTCGGCAAGGGCTTTTGCATTTTGGAACACCGTTGGTCCGCAATGGGTGAGGAAATACAGCTCGCTTGCGTTGTTCTGAGATGTCATGCCAAACATTGCATTGGGTCTCTCTTCCAGTACATTGGAAGCGATCTGTATATGACTCCCAATCCTTTGCGCATCAGGATTGAAGGGGTCGGGCGTCGCTGTTTGCTTCCAGACATCTCTGCTGGCGTCTGGCTTCTTATACCGCGTTTGCATGGTTCGGGCGTTCAGCCCGCCGTATCCCCATCCCTGTCGCTCCAGTGTTTTTGTTTCGGAAACACATGAGGTAGACCGGGTTCCACAACAAAGGCTTTATTCAGACACATCAGCTCAGAATAAGGAACACTTTGGTTCTGCAGCCTCCGAGGCCTAGCCTTTTATTTAAATACAAGGCCTGGCCTGCGCTCGGCTTTTCAGCGCTATGCATTCCCTTAGCAATTGCCCCCGCCTTTCGAGTGCTCTTTGATTGGTTTCCTTCATCTAGTGACACTTACAATCCACTTCTTACTTTACTGGACCAATCAGAAATGTAGTCTAGGAGTCAACCATTTACATATAGAACAATGACCATGACCATCCCAGCCACCCCCACCCCCAAGCCTCCATACCAAACATAATCCTGATGCAGCCCTCAATGAAATCGAGTTTGACATCCCTCTCCGACACCATCCTTCTTCTACCTGATCTTCTGAATGCTTAATTCTGAAAGGCATCAATATAAAGATGTTATTTCTCCTGAAGAACATTTAAAAGATGATGAGTTAGCATTAAAACATAAAAGTTTCATACCATACTTGGTCCTCCTTTTTCCTACAACTGTTTTTTCAACAATACCTCATTTTGAAAACTTTCAGAACCACATTGAGTAATTTTTCTACTTTAAAGGCTTCCAAGAGTAAGGCAGGGTGACCTACATACTTCTCCATAGTAGAGGTGTGCAAAAAAAATGAAGAGTATTTGGTTCCCAGCACGAAATCTTATTTGAATGATTCTTTTAGAAGGTTCCTTGATGGCTATGTTTTGATTGAATAGAATTTAAAACAGCTTAAGTAACTGCTTGTAGGAAATAAAGGGAACTTAAAACAAGCAATTTCTTACAAGGCTAGGAGGGTGAATCCTACCAATTTGAGGGGGGGGGGGATATCCAAACAGTTGATTAAAAATATTTTTGAAATTATCTCAAAAATTCCCATAGAAAATTACTGGGATTAGCAACAGTAATAAAAAGAAATAGCTAGATACAATCTTTTGTCAGAAGTAGATGAAGGGGGGGGGGGATTTTATGCCACTT
>BHFT01006933.1:0-47270 GCA_004320025.1 Laticauda laticaudata | reverse complement strand
GGGGGGGGGATTTTATGCCACTTGCACTACTCAGTATAAGTGTTCCTGAACTTAAACAGATCTAAATAAAGACATTTCAAACAAAGGCATTTGGGTTCTATTCTATGAGGTAGTTCTATGAGCACTTTTGACTTCTGGTAACATCAACTGATATTTCTAAAGTGTTCCCCCTCTTCTATTGCAGGTTCTGACTAGTTTTGGAGAACTGGTAGCAGAAATTTTGAGTAGTTCAAAGAACCAGCAAATATCACCTCTGACTAGAGATTTTACAGTATCCTTCCCCTGCCACGCCCACCAAGCCAAGCCCATAGAACCAGTAGTAAAAAAAATTGAATCCCACCACTGTGCATCGTACTTTGTACGTAGAAAAATGTTATCTTCTTAAAATAGAAAACTGAAAATGTGTTAAATAAGTCACAACATAAACAGGAGTTACAGCTTGCTGGGAGAAGGAGTAATCATACGTTTCCCACACATATCAAAGAATTATGTCAGCAGTCATTCACTAGTCAATGTTTGTAGAATTAAACAAATGTTTCTCTCCCAACTGGTTCTGCAGCATTAATAAGCAGGTTGAGCAAGTTTCGCCACCTATGGGGACTCCATCTCAAAACTTGCCTGGAACAATCTGCCCTTGGAAGAGTTGCCACAAGTTTACCTTTTCATGGATTTGTGATGAAAGCGGGGGTGGCTCCAAATAATTTCCACATGGAAGCAGCTTTCATGGAGTTTCACAATCTGCAGTGGCAGATTCACCCCGTCGCTGGAGTGGCTGCCTGGAAAACACTTGGGGCAGTAGTGTAATTATATGTAGGTGGGCTGCTTGATCCTTATTTAGAAAATAACCATGCCAGGAATTTACTGTGACTGGAATTGCTGCTGGTGCGATAAAGAAGAATGAGGAAATGACAACTATGGTTGAACTTGACTTGCAACAGTTTGTCTAGTGACTATTCAAAATTACAATGATATTGAAAAAAGTGACCATTTTCCATCCACCCTTATGACTTTTGCAGCATCCCCATAGTCAAGTGATGCTTCTGACACTTGGCAACTGATTTATATTTATGATGGTTGCAATGTTCCAGGGTCATGTAATCACCTTTGGTGACTTTTGACAATCAAAATCAATAGGGAAGCCAGATTCACATAATAACCATGAAGGTGTTGTGCCTAACTTAATAACTGAATTGATTCCCTTAACAATGGTGGCAAGAAAGGTAGTAAAATGGGGCAAAATACACTTAACAATTGTCTCGCTTAGTGGCAGAAATTTTGGGCTCAATTGTGATCATAAGTCGAGGACTACATTACACTTTCTGATATTTCCAGTTAAAGCTATTTTTGAGTAACAATGCAGGCAGATTTTATTTTTGTCTGTGACTATCAGTTTATGGGCTTTGTGGATCAGAACCTAACCAATGGTATAGACCACGTTCTCTAGGGCCTATGAGATGACTCCAGGAACTTGGTTCCATCCTAAATCTTGCAAGGCAGGTCTTTTGCAAGGGATAGGATCAATACATCAAGGCAATTAGAAAACAGTTTTTGATTCAGAAAAGTCAGCATCCCCACCCAAAACTTCCTTTCTTGCAACAACACGTATGGGTGGCAGCAGGAGGAGAAACTGGAATGGCCCGTTTCTTACACTGCAAAACAAAAACAAACATAGGTAAAAGCCTTGTGTTCTCATCAATGAAATATGCAATTATAAATTACCACAGTCACCTTTCTGCCAGACCACATACCTGAAGGCAATGGCATGGTTCATACGTGGTGCTAATCCATAAAGTAGTTTGCTTGGTTTCGCTTAGGAGGCTATAAAATCAGGATCATCCTTTGTAGCAAATGTCTTTACTTTCCCATCTTAACTCTATTCCTTATTGTTAATTGTGTTCTTCGGGCAGATTGATTGATTTTTGTGCCATGAAGTAATTTTTGACTCCTAGTAAATCCACAGATTTTCTCCACCACAATCTATCCCACAGGTGTCAAACTCACCACATCATGTTGGGACCCATGATGTTTCATGATGTTTTCCCTCTTCATGGAGCTGGTCTGGGTGTGGCCTGCACATGTTTCTGACCTGTGGGTCACCAATTTGACACTTCAATCTATCCCTAACTTGTCTTTTCAAGTCTTTGAATAGTATACTTATCATCATTGTAACTGAGTCCATCCACCTTGCTGGTGGTCATCCTTTTTTCTCTATCCTTCCATTTTTCCCAGCATTACAGCCTTCCCTGAAGAGGTATCACATAACATGTCCAAAGTAGGGTAATTTGATGGTGGTGATTTTTTCCCCTTGACTGAGAACTCTGGTTTGATACTTTTTTTTTTTGGATGATCCATGACTTTGTTTCTTTTCTTGCCTATGATATTCTCTAACACAAAAGTTCAAAAATAAGAAAGGAGGGATAACCCCATGCACAAACCAATCACACAAACCAATCACACATCATTCGTACTAATGATGTTACCAAGTTTAGGTAATAAAAAGTCTGCAAGGAAACAACCAAGCTCAGAGTGCACCAAAGACCCCTCACTGAACTACAAATATTCTCCTTTATTGGGACAAACCAACTAATCCATTGTGGTTCAATTCAACAACCATGGTGAAAGTAGAAGCAGAATTTGGCTTACAGAAGAGAAAGACAAACAATGTTCCCACCATCTTTGTGCTGTCCCTGAGAGCTGTCTCTAATTTGGCTTTCAATTTCAGTGGCAAAACATAGAAGTTATGTGTGGTCTTCTGGAAGTCGATGTCGACACAATTTTCAAGGCAAGATTTACAGCAACTCTTATCTGCTGGGAGTTCCTTGTTGGTTCAACTGTATACAGTGCAACAAACAAACAAGAAACACAATCACGAAGTTGGAGGAACCATCAGAGTTGATTCATTTTATTCTCTACAAATATGTCCTAATGGCCTCAGGATCCCATAACCAATACTCTGCATTTTTTTCGCCACTATGAATCTTTCTCCTTGTGCGAGATATTCATACGATGTGCAGATTCATTTAATGCAAAAACTGATATGGTACAGTCTTCTCAGGGAACTCTATGTCATGACGTTTCACCTATTCAGCTGCAGTCTCGGAACTATTCCAAGCGAGAATCTGGGTTATGCTCAAACAGGGATGATTATATTAGAAATTTCTGTAAATATTAAAATGCATAACAAAGCTTTCAACAACCAGCAATTAACCCAGCATTGCATTTTCAACCCACAGCTTGAACAGCCAGGCACAAAAATGCAATAAACCTAGTCAGCTGCCTCAACATATGTGTGCACTGAGCTGTGAGATTCTGAAAATCTCAGATACTCCAGGACAAAGGCAGGCAAGTAAGCTTCAGCACCTCACATTGTTTTCTCTAGCCATCTTTTGTGAAGTGACATGGGTAAAATTCTAATGAGTTTCTACCCTCCTGAAAGAACATTTTTTGTGTGAGATAGAATTCTGTTTTTATTGTGAAATTACAATAAATCATTCTTTCCAAAATAAGAGCAGCAAGCTTGAAATAACTCCCTGGAATGCTTACTCATTATAAACACACACAAAAACGTAAGTGTTTTCTTTCTAGTTTTCTCCCATCTACTCCCACACAATGTTATCCTTAAAAGAACGCTAGGCGTGAGTAATATATTGTGGTACAGAGAATGCATGTGTCAGTGAAGTACAAGTGTTGTATGATACATTTGTTATCAGTTTTGAACCTTGTCTTGAATCTGCTTGTGGGTGGGAGTTGATCTCTCAGTATCTAAAAAAATCCTAAATTAAGATTCCTAATAAATCTTAAATGAGTCAGCTTTTTAAAAAGTGCATTGCCATAGGAAATACGGCATTTTTTTTCCAAGCAAATTTAGTAATCTTAGATACGCACTTATTGCCTCCACAAAACTCTCCTTTGGGATAATCAACAAGGAAGTTATCCATCTACTTTAATTCATGGTACATGGGGCTGCCCTTGAAGAGTACCTGGAAGTTTCAGCTGGTACAGAATGCAACAAGATGGGCAGTTATGTGTACTCCTAGAACAGCATGTGTTGCACCTTCACTGAGGGAGCTGCAAAGGATGCCAGTTTGCTTAGAACTTAGAATAACTTTATTGTCACTTTGAATTTACTGTATACTAAACGGATACATTAAAATGAACTTTCATTGCATACAGCTCTCAAAGGATCACCATCTCCAATATACACTACATAAACATGACAAAATAAATAAATATCCATATACCCACATATATTATATGACACAGAGAAACAACACCCACAACTCTGCATCCAACCCCACCCCATCCAACCCAACATCACTCAGAACTAGGGATGCATGCCTCTACCTCTATTCCAACCACAACTGGCCTTAAATGCAAGCTACTCTTGTAAATAAAATACCTGAATTTCTCCTCTTACTAAATACGGCTAAATTCAACATTATATTTGTCTGTGAAATTATATTTGTCTGCTCAATGCATCTCTTCCTGACTCCATTACCACAGTAAGAGACTATCATGTTTACTGATCAGATCATAAAATCTGTAGAGTAGGTGGTGTTGCTATCTTCCATAAAAAGTCCCTACATCTAAAAAATATCCAAGTTACCCAGGAGCTTACTATTCCTGAGACCATCGTCTGTGAACTGTCCTTAAATATCATTTTGGTTCTTACTATGTTACAGAGTCCCTGATTATGACATTGAACATGCTAAATACACTACTAATATGGGCAGCATCCTGCCCACATGCTTTTATCTTTCTTGGTGACTTCAATCTCCTCATATTAACTGGACCCTTAACGAATATACAACTGAACCCACACACGCAACCTTCTAGAATGCAATAACAAATCTGGGTCTAGAACAACTAGTAACCAACAACACTAGACTTAACAATTGCCTCGATCTGATCTTCTGCAATAGTTTGAATTCAATTTATGGCATACAAATAAAAAAACCCTTTTCCAACAGTGACCACAACATGATTGACTTTTGTCTCAACATACATCCACACGAAAATCATTACAACGATGGAATCCCTAATCATAACTTCAAAAAAGGCAACTATGATATTATAAACAACGAACTCTCATCCCTTGAATGGCAATTTCTATTCTCTGGATGCAATACTGTAGAAGACTATTACAACATATTTTTACTTGAAGTCAAAAGAGTTATCAAACTGTATGTACCATAAACAACTCCCAAAAACAGAAAAAACAAATTACCCCAAACAATAAGGAAGCTTCAATCCAAAAAGAAATCACTTTGGCGGAAAAGCAAATCTGGTCACGTTGCCAACGTCAAAAGCCAATACAAAAAATTATGCCACCGGATAAAGACTGAATGCACCAATTATCACATTAAACAAAAAGAAAATCTTCTATGCACCAATTCCACCCACGCTTTCGACAATTTTGTAAACAGCAAACTAAAATACTCAAGGTCCATCCCACCCCTGAAAGGACCTAATGGTAAAGATTGCAATGACGACACTATTAAAGTCAACCTCTTTAACACATTCTTTGGTGTAACAGCAATGGATCATGCCCAGTATTTCCTAGTCGAACCACAGACAACTACAATGATCTTATACATATCGATTTTACAGAAGACAATGTTGAAAAGGCACTATGCAATCTAAAACCATCTCTATCTATTGGACCAGACGGAATATGTGCCTACTTCTTAAAAATCAATCCACTGCCATAGCTGAACCTCTAAGCATAATCTTTGAAAAATCCTTCAGGACCTAGCTCCTATCAAACCTATGGTCACCATGCCACGGTCATCCCCATCTTCAAAAAAGGAGAATTCCCGCCTAGTTGAAAATTACGACCAATTCTTTATGTTGCGTCATCTGTAAATCATGGAATCAATATTAACCATCACATTATCCTTACTCCTTAGAGACACTACTCTCTAAAAAAATTTGGTTCCAGTAAAAAAAACTATCTGTAATTCTGAAACTCTTCCACATGCAAAAACATATAATTCATTAGGGCAAAGCAATTACTCAATTACATAGACGATCTGTAAAGCCTTTGATTCATGGTAACACAACAAAAGCGTACGTCTAGAGAGCGTAAATTCTTGTGGTATCTCTGGACCACCTGCATAACTGGATAAGAAGCATTTCTGTCAAACAGACAACAATGAGTCCAAGATATTGGGGAGCGTCCTAATCAAAATCCTGTATCTGTCAAACAGTGGTGCCCCCCAATACAAGTTTTCTAGGACCAACTCTCTTTGCATGCTCCTACATGAAATACACTCTGATCATATTAAAGCAACTGGCATTCTCTCTCATGACGAGACAATGATTCAACACCATAACAATAACTGCTACCTTTCAAAAAGACCTCGACTGTGTATCAAAATGGTCCAATATATGGCAACTTCTCAAAATCTCAACAAATAAATGCTCTGTCTTACATATGGGCAAAAAAAAATCAGAAAATAAAATACAGCTGGAATAGTCCAGACTTGTTATGATCCAAACTCTGGCAACGATCTTGGAGGTACTTCATCTCTCATGATTTTAGTGTATGAAACCCACTACATAGACAAAAGGCCATTAAAGAGTTGTTAACCTAATCTTATGTAGCTTTTCTCTGTATAATATTAAACTACTAACTGGAACATACAAACATGTTTGCTTAGACCAAATACTCCAAATACAACTCATCAAGTTGCTGTACCACATTACGGTATCTGATATTAACAAGTTGAGAAAAGTCCAGAAATATTTCATTAGATAGAGTTCTCCACTCCTCATTGTTGCAGAATACCCTGGTGCCAACAGACTTGACAGTTGTAAGGACCTAGAAAATCTAAACTACAGCTTCTGTCCGATCTAAGTATAGTATATAAAATCATACATTGCAACTGTCCCTAATCTCAGCTTCATCCATAACAACACAAGATAAACAATAGATACAAAACTCAAGGTAACGCCACCAAACGGACTGCTAGGAAATACGACTTCAGCAACAGAGCGGTCAATGTCTGGAATACTCTACCTGACTCTGTGGTTTCTTCCCCAAAAACTTTAATCTTTGACTGTCTACTGTTGACCTCATCCCTTTCCTAAGAGGTCTGTAGGGGGCATGCATAAGTGCACCAAAATGTGACTACCATCCCTGTACTTTTGTTTTTTTTTTATTTTTCTTATATGTATCCATTTTATGTATTCATAGCTATGTTTATATTTATACCTGTTATCTTATAATCGCTTGACAAAATAAAATAAATCAAATAAATATAATTATTTATAACCCCTTTGTCCAGTTACACTATTTAAATGTGAAATTCAACATCTGATTAATAGTTGATAGAATTTGTATACAATAGGAGAAAATACAACCAAACTGCAGTACAAAAGACTGTTTAGTTTTTTGGGGACAAAACATGGATACATTACTGGTCTATAATATTAAGGACAGCCTAATCCTTCCACCTTGTTATGCATGTTCAGTTGCTTTTCTTTTTCTTTCTTTCTTTCTTTCTTTTGTCATCTTCATTTTCTATTCCCCCCCCCATTGTGTTTATCTTCACTGATTTCAATCTTCCTCTTTTTAATGTCTGCTGCTGCTCATAAAATAAATAAAACAGAGGCTTCTCTTCTGCTTCATTGTCTTATTGACCTCCCATTCTTGTCTGTTCCATTTCAGCCTAATTTTCAATAGCTGTTATGGACTGGAGGCCAAATCTACTTTTTTTTTGCCTCTGACTTGTTACACAGATCATTACTTAAATACAACTTTTGTTTTCCAGTCGTTAGGACTGAATTCACGGAGAACAGAAGTAAACAATCAAGCTCTGATTCTTTCCAAGGTCATCATATTGATTTATATTGCCTTCATGTGGTAGAGTCTGAAAAAAGCAGTCAATGTCCAAGGAAGCAGAGAGAGAATATTGGTAAGGCCACAAAGCAAAAGCAAAAAATGACCAAAGTCATTGTGCAAAAATCATTGTATGAATTAATTATTGATCTTTTCCTGATAGTTCAATGTTGCAGAACAAGGACAAAGAACTAATTAATGGAACACAAGTACCGGAACACACAAATGTGAATGCCACCTTATTCCCACAGAGTATGGGTATAAGATGGTATACACATCTGATTAAATGAATGAAATAAAACCATTTTAAATGCTAGAGCAAGACTCAGAAAAGGAAATGTCCCATCCCTGTTAACTGAGAGTTGAGGGAAGGACTGGATCAAGCTCAAATTGTTTCAAAAACTGCTTGAATAGCATAAGAAAGACAGAGAAGTTTTGCTCCAAGCTTTAATAAGTAGAATAGCAGATATTTTCCTTGTCAGATTAAACTGCATCCTCTGAGGCATGATGAAGACATTGAAAAACTTTTGTAAAGATTTGAAAATACATCCTGAGATTCTAAATAGACAGAACACCAGTGGATAACAAGGTTAACTCCTGTGTCCCTGAAAATGTTTTGACAGTGTATACATGTGGAAAATTATTATGATACAGTAAGTCACTTAATTTTGAAATAATATGATGGAAACCCAGGCAAAGGTTCTGGGCCTGTATTTTGAATGTAACAGAAGGAATATGGTGCCTAAGTTTGTCTCTTTTATACAAAGAAGAGTAGAGATTTTGTAGTGGTGTGGGAAAATAAATGTTCAGGATTTATACTTTATGACAAAGCAAATTATATAACTACTTATCCAATAACAGTTGCTACAGTGTTCTTTTTTGGTAAGTTGGTGACCTTTAATTCATATTTTTCTGAAGAAAGTTTTACCGCTTCCTTTTTCTTTCAGTATTTCAGATACAGTGCATATGTGATAAAAAATTTATTAACTGAATTTGTTAACAGCATTAAATATATAAATGCTTTATTTCTATATGAAATGGTTGTTATAAATGATTGTTTTCATCTATAATTTCTTCAAAAAAGCTTAAAGGCAATATATTAGGTAAGGAAGTGCAATTACTAAGATATGAAATGGCTACTGTTGCCTAAAGTATAGATTTATGTGATTGATCATGGGATATGACTATTAATTTCTTCATTTGGTTTTATTGTTTTGGTATTTGTATGCTATTTCCACATCCATGTAGATTCCCAAAAGAGTGATAGAAATCAATGTTTTTCTAATCTTATGATGAGTGTACCTCAAATTCCAGAATTCCCAACTAGCGTAGCAAATAAATAATTCAATAATTAAAACATAGACATATTTTTGTACAAACAAAACACTGTTCCACAAATGTAAACAAAAATAATACAGTAAAGGGATCTGGAATATTTATGTACGAAGGATATTATCAATAGCTCAGTCGAATTTTTCAGCCTGAGAAAAGAAGGCATTGCCATCTGTCTAGTCTGCAACTGTAAAATTCTGTCAAAGCTACTAATAGCTGCTGCTTCCTGGAAATCAAAAATCAGAAGTCTAACAAATTTTATAAAAAAGTAATTACTCTAATGTAAGTCAGTGACATGATGAAGTAAGTTGCATCAGATGGAGTCAATGCCTTATTTAAATTGTTAGCTGAAAAAGATGCTACTTTACTCTTGAATTTTTTTCTCATAATGCTTCTCTTATGCAATGTCTGGTTTTTTTCTAGAAAGAAAGGCAACTTATGCATTAATTTAATTTATTACATTTTATGTTCTCTTTTTGTTCACTTTTCTTGAGTGCAATATGAAAAGAGGCTGTGAGCAAATGCATCACTACAGAATCTTTGCAAACAAAAACTATTCATTAAAAACTCTCATTAAGCACAGCTTGAAAAGAAAATGTGTGGGAAAGGAGTAGATGATATTCTTTATCAAAATGATCACAGAATTGCTCCATCTGGATATTTTCAGTAGCTACTAGACAGAATTATGTATAGTTGGTCATGTAACCTTAAAAAAAGTGTTAGGTGACACAGGAATGATAATTTCTGAAGGACACTCAGTGATAATCAAAATAAGATGAATCTTTCTCACAATAAGGATTATTTCAGAAATGTCATGATCTGATAAGAACACTGAATTCTTTCAGATTTCTTTCTGTAATTTGCTATTGGCTTGGAGAACAACATGGAAATCTAAAACAAGATACTTATAATGCATTTATAATATAATCTGATATGAGAAATTAATACTTGACTTTTCTTTTATAAGCTGGTACAATATATGCTCTAATTACCAATACACAGATGAGGTTTCCCTCCCAAATAATTATGTGTTAATTAGGAGAAAGTAATCTCACAGTAACCATTAAAAGCAGAAGAAGCTGTTGAAAATAAATGAATGAGCAAGAGGTACAAATGGCTTTAGACCTTGCTATCACAAAAAGTACAGTAGATGTCTTAATATCAGCTGCTGTTTGTTAGGGGCTGTTTCTTCAAAAAGACATAGAGATAATCAGCTCTGGATCTCTTCCCTTTTATTCTGACATTAATATACATTCCACTAAATATTTGTGAAATGTAAAAAAATATATAGAAAATATATTGAGAATAATTTCTAGCTGAATGTGGGCCATTAGCTTTGAACATGTTTTTTTTTCTATTCTTAGAGAGAATAGTTGTCTTTGGACAACTATGTTCTGTTTCAAATTCCTAGTCTTTATGAGCATCTGGGTATTCCTTCCTTCCTTCCTTCCTTCCTTCCTTCCTTCCTTCCTTCCTTCCTTCCTTCCTTCCTTCCNCTTCCTTCCTTCCTTCCTTCCTTCCTTCCTTCCTTCCTTCCTTCCTGCTGCCTTCCTGCCTTCCTGCCTTCCTTCCTGCCTTCCTGCCTTCCCTCTTTATCTGAAGGCAAATCTATATACAGTGTGTTACAGTGTTAGATTGTATAGGTCTCTTTATGGTGTTGTGACCATCTTCAATAGAATGCTATAGGGCACTGCACACCAGAACAACTAGACATAAGGACAGTTTTCCCCAAAAGCCATCACTCTGCAAAAGAGCAAACTCCCACAACACTGTCAAATTACCTAGTAAGATTGTATTACTATTATTCTTCTCATTCTTCCCATTACCTATCTCATCCCATTTATGACTGTAACTGTGTTTGCTTGTATCTTTACAATTTATATTGTTTATTTGTTTTCCTGGTATGTTTTGATTGCATATTAGTAACCTATGTATGGTTTGATTGCTTATACTAACCTATTACTATCACTAAAGGCCCAGTCCCACTGCACTTACAGATGCAAAGAGGATGTAAAACATTAAAAAAAGCTTGCCATTCATTGGAATACGCTATGCATCCATTGTGTACTCACTGCAAATGTGTATCATACGCTCTGTCCGTCGACCATTCGTCCACTGCAATTTCATCCACGCAAGAAGTTTTGAGCTGCACAAAACTTTGTGAACAGATGAACTTTCCACCATGTACGATGTACATCCGCGGCATATACGGGCAACAAATGTTCTATGTCCGTTATCATCCGTTAAATGTCCGCTGTATCCTCCGTTATCATCCGGTTAAAGGTCCCCCGGCCTTGGATATCCCCTCCCCTTTTTTTTTGCATCCTCTGGCCATCCCTAACTCACATCCGCTGCAGCTGTAAAATGGAAAGGGAGAAACTAGAAAGGTACACGAACGATTACACCAGCCCTTTAGTAGCACGGAAATAGAAAGGAGTAAGTGTATGCATCTGGTATATAAAAGTATTCAAAATGGACAAAACGTTTGTATCTGGGATGATATCTCGTTATATTTTAGGATGTCTGCGTATGTCGAGAGAGGTAGAAGCCCCATAGTGGACAACTGCATATTTCTATAAAAAGGGGGAGACAAAATCATCTGGATCGCTGGGAATGTGGACTATACAGTCCCACTGTGTTGCACTAGAAGTTATCTATCCCACCAACTAAGCTTATCTATCCCACAAGCATGCAAAGCCTAAGCATTTTTTCAGAATTCTCACCCAACACTTCATCAAGACTTAGATGTTCAGGCCCAATATTGATGACAATGTCCGTTGACGGTGCGTGGCTGTGGGCGTTTGGAGAAGGTTGGGAGGAGTGCTATGGGAGCTGTCTTGGTCTGCAGCGGATGAGACTGCGCATCGGTGGTGTCTTGGATGAACCTGGCCTTGGACTGGGAAGTTCTGAATTGTTGCTGGGGGAAGTCTTTGTAGTCATAGCCTTGGTAGGTCGAAGGCTGTTGCTAAAGCCGTGAAGGGCGTGACATTGCCTGATGCGTGGAGGAGCAGACCGGACTGGGTCAGGAACAGCTTCATCTGGTGCCTTGAGGGTTCGGCAGTAAGTGCTGTCATCCTTCCTGCTTCATCACCTGGTACTGGCCTTGTGCAGGTCCAGGGTCTGGCTCACGTAGGTGAATGAAGTGTTCCTGGCCCGAGGATGCTCTTTCAAGTGGCTCCAGCTGAGAGAAAGTTCTATGCTGGTCTTCATTTTCTCCCTTGATCTCCAAACAGCACACTGTGTCCTGACCCCTCCAATCCGCTCTCTGCCTGCATCCTCTTGGAGCTGGGGTTGTGGGGTGTGGGTTTGCCTCTGGTGGCTTGCTTTCCTTCTTCCTCCATTTGTGACAGCAGGCGTGTCATTCTCACGGGATCCTCCAAGTCTGCGCTATGGGGAGTGCAGCTGTGAGGGGGTCTCTGCTGTGGAGCCCTCTGAAGACACCTGCCTGGGCAGCGGTTAGCGGCTCCTGGTGGTAAGAGGATGGCTGTCTGGGGCTTCTCACGGGCTCAGCAATCAGGGCCTTTCTGGAGATGTTCAGAGGCTTCAGCGGTCCTTGAGCAGCAGGGGCCTCCAGGGTCTTAAGAGGCAGGCCTCAACAGCAGGGCTTTGAGGGCTGAGGCCTGAGGCTGTTCTATCACGAGCAGCGAGCAGCAACAGCAGCAGCTGCAGCAGCTTCAGATCAGTGCCAGGGGGTGGACGCTGTTCTGCCTTCTTTCACCTTGCCAGGGTTCAGAACGAGTAGCACGGACTTCCTCTTCTTTGCCTGACTGATGAACCATGGTGTTCCTGCAAGATGTATCTGCGCACATCTATTCCCCTGTATGCTGACTGTTTACATGCTGCATCCTTTTATATCCACAGAGCTGATGCAATTCATACTCCCCGCTCATGCGCAAGTGAACACTTTGCATTCCAATATTACGATCCGTGTGGCCATCCCCTTTGTTCTCCATAAGCCAAGGTCCGTGATGCATCCACTTTATTCTGCTATGTGATCCGCCCGTTCCTCTAGCGTCTGCTTCGAAAATTCTCGCCCGGAAAACCCCTTCGGAGGTGTCATCTGTTTCCATCCAGTTCAGCTGCGAGGCTTCCTATGAATATCCGTTTACATCCCCCAGCTACGATACTACCCACGTCTGTTCTTTCCATTCTTTTCCATTCTGTTTATCAAAAATTTTTTCTGTCAATTTGGGAGCGTAAATTTGACAATGGAATGGAGCCCTCCCCCCAAAAATTTTCCTCGTCTGCTATGTCCTATTGATTGCATAGTGTTATCAATCCGTCGGCCAGTGGACCGGGCCGTTAAGTGTTACATTCCTTATATGATCTTGATGAATGTATTTTATTTTTTCTTACATTCACTGAGAGCACTTATTACACCATAACACAAATTACTTTGTGGCGTCAAACACACCTGGCCAATAAAGGATCTATTCTATCTAATTATTTATAACTATATATATATATATATATATAACTATATTATATATATATACTATATATATAATTATATATATATAATAATATAATATATATATATATATATATATATAACATATATTTTTTTAAATTTTCCGCGTGGGTACTCTACACTTGTGTGCTATTCAAAGCGTCCTTCGGGTATTAGCCCACATCGAATTGTAGCTGCTTTTAAAGTCTGTAAGCAACGGTTATCAGCAGAAAGTATCATCTGCCATCATCAGACTCTGCTAAAAGAGTTTGTTTATGTGTTAGAGTCTCACAGTCTTTGGTTTTAAAATTTGAGGGCTGCCGATGCTGGTATATCAGGATGGTTTTTTCTTCATCCTGATTGGTTGGGAGGTCTTGGTTGTGTGTTTATCTGGACTTGGCAGTTTGATGATTTGTGTTTCTGGTTTCTTCTGTCTGTTTCGTGGCTTTGATTGGCAGGCAACACTCTGCTCCTGCACTGAGGCGTTCAGTCAGCTTTCTTCATGTGATAAGGATGCCTTGTTATCTATTAGGAAGCCAGGTTCATCTGGGTGCCTGTGTGGGGGCGTGTTTAGCTGGAAGGTTCAGAGGGAGTCTGTTTGTGCCCAGGTGTTTGCCTGCCTATGTGGTGTGCTGGAGCATTTTTCTATTTGAGGAGTGCAGCTACCAAATGATGGACAGTCTCGGTGGAATTCATCTCTTCTATATCAGTGCTTTCAAAAGGTCTTGTTTCCAATCTCTTATGGCTTCTCTTATGATTCAGCTAACAAAATAACATACAGATGAAGCTGACAGAATATATCGACACCAGTTACTAACATCTTATGTACAGCCAAACCACCACAAAAAAAACTTGAAAAAAAGTCAGTATGAATTCAAGAGCGCTATCAAACCCTGAAAAATTCGATCAACGGCAGTAATATTTACTCTCAGCTTAGAACAAAGGCGACTGCCACAGTAGATATGATGCCAGATGAAAACCTAGCTTCCTAATATATAAGAGCCGTCCTTTCACACGAAGCCAAGCTCACTGAAAGCCTCCAATACACGGAACAGAAGTGCCAGCCAATCAAGAGCAACAAAACAGACAGAAGAACCAGAAACACAATCCAAACAAACTCCAAGTCCAATTAAACACAGACACAAGGACTCGCCAACCCAACAGGGATAGGCTAGCGCCTCAATATTTAAAACCAACGGCTGTCAGACCGTGACCCACATACAAACCTCCGATAACAGAAGCCTGATGATTTGGCCAGATGAGATTGCTGCTGAAATGTTGCCTACAACTTAAAGTGACGGCGGGATAATACCTGAAGAAGTATGAAACAGCACACGATGTAAGTACCCACAAAAACTTTTTAAAAGATTTTGTAAGTACCGCCGGAAATACTTAAAAAAACCCAGCTATAATATATATATATATAAGTGTTTTTAAGCTCTCGCGGGAGTACTTGACCATTTTGTGCCTGTTTAGCTCCTTCGGGTATTATCCACGTCATTTGTAAGTTCTTGTTTAAAGTGTTAGCAACGTTACAGCAGAATCTCATCTGCCAGTAATTCTAGGCTTCTGTTGTGGATGTGTGTCTCAACAGTTCCTCCTGTTTCAAATTGAGGCTGGCTATTCTGATTGCTATTAGCCTGGCGTCTGTGTTCATTGGACTTGGAGTTTATTGATGGTTTTCTGGTTATCTTCTGTCTGTTTTGTGGCTTTGATTGGCTGGCAATCACTCTGTTCTTGTGGGTTGGAGGCTTTCAATGCAGCTTTGGCGTCGTCGTGAAAGACGGCTGCTATTCAGCGAGGCAGAGCGTGCGTGAGGGGTTGCGAGTGTAGGCAAGGCTGCGGTTCACCTGGTGTGCCTGTGTGGGGTATGTTGAGCTTGGCAGCTATCAGAGGCGAGTCTGTTCTGTGCCCAGGTGTTTGCCTGGCCTGACTGTCGGTGTGGAGATCTTTCTATTTGCAGAGTGCAGGCTTCAAATGATTGACAGTCTGCGGATATCATCTCTTCTATTCATTGCGTCAGGTCTTTTTTCATCTCTATGGCTTCTTTATGATTCTGTGGCTGGTGTTTTTTCATAGTGGCTTAGGGTTTTAGTCGCCCATTGAAGTTGAATGTGACCTGGTGGTTTTCATGTGCTTGACTAAAGTGAGGAGTGGTGTTCAGGCTTGTTTACTCGGCCATTTTTTTTCAATTCCGCGGGGTACTTATCTTTCTTATGGGTCTGTCCAATGTTATGTGGCCGGCTGATGTACAGAATTTTTGTATTAGCCTTGGTTTTCCAGGTCATATTTTGTCTTTCAGTGCCTCAGGATGGCTGCTATTTTTTTTGTCTGTTTTGAAGCCGAGTCTTGATTTGTGATGTCCTGTGTAAGTTCTTAACTGATTTTTATTCTGTAGTTACCTTTCTTATGTAGGCGCAAAGACAGCTATTCCATATGGGTCTTTTTTGTCTTCTAGGTCTCTGTTATTCTTGGTGTGTTTTTGTGGTGATCAAGCCGTTGGTGATTTGTTTGTGGAAGCCATTGGCGTTTCAATACTCAGTCCAGGGTGCCATTAGTTCGGTCTTTATATGCTGTCTTATCTGCCAAGCGCGTTTGTGTTCTGGGAATTATGTTTCGCCACGGAATTATATCTGTGCTGTCGATGTGTTGGATTGGGCGTGAGGTGCAGTTGTGTGTGTTTTTCTTTTGGTATATGGGTGTCCCAGTGTCCATCTTTCTTTTGTAATAGTACATACTAGAATGGTAGTTGTTTGTTTATTTCGTTTCCATGGTAACTTGATTTTGGAGTGTGTGTTGTTTAGGTTGTTAGAAATTTTTAGGCTATCTGTATGATGGGGCCAAATCACAAATGGTGTTCATCAATGTATCTTAGCCATAGTTTGGGTTTGGGGTGGCATTAGCCAGGCTTCTGGATTGAATTCTTCCAGAAACAGTTTGCAAGGACGGCTGACAGTGGTATCCATAGGGGCTCCTTTCAATTGCTGTATCTGTTGTCCTTTTGTATATGAAATATGTGTTGGTTAGGTAGTGTTCTGTTAGGTCCATGAGCGTCTTAGCTGGGTGGTATTTATTTTTGATGATGGTTCAAGAGTTTCTTTTATTGGACTTGAGTGAATAGTGAAACCACGTTGAACTTACAGCAGATCTTCTGTTGCTATGATCTTTGATCATTTCTAGGATATGTGGTATGAGTTTTGGTAACATATGTTGAAGCTGCGGCGTTTTCAGCATGGGCTGTAGTTGTTTTGCTTAGAGTATTTAGCTAGGTTGTTTGTAATGCTGCTCCGATGGAGCTGAACTACTGGTCTGAGAAGGTTGCCTTCTTCGTGTTATTTTTGTTAAGCCGTTATAATTGGTGCATCTAGAAGATTTTCTTCTTTGGCTGATCGTCTGTTGGATTTCTTTGCCTATGTGGCTGGTTTATAATTTTTTCTTGGTTAATTTTTGCTTAGATATGTGGTTGGGTCTGATGGTATAGGTTTGTATGTGGAGTTCTTGGGGAGTAGGTCTGTGTCAATTTTGTTTCCATATTCTTTCTGTTCCATTAGCTACTGTGGCATTTCCTTGTCTGCTGGAGTAATTATTATGCTTTTTATCATCTTCCAGGGTTTTGTAACGCTCTGAATTCATCTTTTTGCAAATTGATTTTCAATTCCACATTAGATCACGTTAAACAATAGAGGTGGCTATGCCCTACACCTGGAATTGATCACCAAAAGCCACCTCTACTTTTGGAAGGTAAAACAAGCTTAGCGAACTGGAGAACGCTGAAACTGAAAAGCACTTCCAAAAAGGATAAACTCTCAGAGAATCTAAAAAAAATAGAAATATTGACAAGAAAAATTCCCCAATAACCACCACAAAACCACCTGAAACAAGTTAGTATACAACATTTCCAACAGAGAATCAACAAAACAGAAAACAGATGTCCTATCCCAAAAGGATTCAATTATCCATACGCACCCAAAACAAATCCAACAGAATCCATTCATATGGCAGTAGAATCCAGCCCTAAGCCAAATTAAATACAGATGAAGCTGACAGAATAAGACACGCAGGTACTCACTATTCTTATGCTACAACGAAAACCACAAAAAATAATTTGAAAAAACAACAGACCTATGGAAACAGCTGTCTTGCACCTACATTAAGAGGTTACTACAGATAAAATCAGGTAGAACTCACATGGCATCACGTCAAGACTGCTTCAAAACAACAAAAAAAATAGCAGCAGTCCTGAGTAAACCCCAAAACACAATTGACCTGGAAAACCAAGCATATAGCGAAACTTCCTGTACATCATGCCCGGCCACATACATGGACAGACAATAGGAAGAATAAGTACCCGCTTAGCATGAACACAAATAAGCAGTAACAAAAGCGGAACACACCTCCTCACTAGAGTCCAACACATGAAAACCACAGGTCACAACATCAACTTCAAATGGCACTAAAAAACCCTAGCCACATAAAAACCCCAGCCACAGAATCATCAGAGATAGAAGCCATAGAGATTTAAAAAAAAGACCTGGACAGCATGGAATAGAAGAGATGATTTCCAGCAGACTGTCAATTATTTGGAAGCCTGCCACTCTCAAATAGAAATATCGCCACACCACAAGCCAGCAAAACACCTGGCACAAACAGACTCCCTCTATAGCTCCAACTCAAACACCCCCCCCACCAGGCACCCAGGTGAAACCCAGCTTTGCTATCTATTGACATAGCCAGAGCTTGCTGTGATATAGCAAGCCGTTCCTTTCACACGAGCCAAAGCTGCATTTGGAAAGCCCTCCAACACAAGAAACAGAGTGTTGCCAGCCAATCAAAGCCACAAACAGACAGAAAAACCAGAAACACCAATCAAATCAAAACTCCAAGTCCAATTGAACAAGACCCAGGCTTAATAGCCAATCAGAAATAGACCAGCCTCAATTTGAAACAGATGAACTTGAGGACCACACATCCACACACGAAGCCTGATCGCGCATAGCAATGAGATTTGCTGAAACGTTGCTTACAACTTAAGAGGATTTCAGTCATGTGTTTTCAGATTTTCCTTGCTTGAATACTTAGAAAGTAAAAAGCTCTGTCATACTTGAAAAGAATAATTCAACTAAATTAACTTAAACATTGCATATTTTAACCTATTTATTTTGTTAATGAATTTATTTTAGTTTATCAACAAAAAAATAAAATACAAAATTATAAAAATGACTACCCAATAACAATGAAAAAATAAATAAAAAAAATAAAAACGTATACATTTAAGTTACCACAAGAAGTCAACCTATAGGCTAGTGTTCACTTGATTTATTTTGGAAATTTCAATCTCCCTATGTTCCTATTTGAACTGAGAAAAAACTAGCATTGCACCCAATAATATCATTTTGTCTTCTGCAGAAGAGTTTAGTACCAGTATCAATAATTTGCACAGTTTTTTGTTCTGACAATAAATGTAGACAATAATAAAAGTCTGAGAAAAAAAATGATATGAATCTAACTTATTTTCCCAATCTTAAAAAAACAACAACCAGATCAGTCTACCTCACCTGAAGAAATTAGTTAGGACTTGTAATTTTAATTTTTTTCTAGTCACAGTTTGTTTAATTGAATTTGAAATTTAAAATCAATAACCATCATCATCATCATCATCAACAAGCAACAATAATAAAAAAACATTTTACAGTGATTTCAGCAATTGTGGAAGAAAAATCAATGGTTGTAGAAAATAATAAGAGACTTTGAATCGATACCAAAAGCATGCCTAAATTAGATGGAAATTTGAAACTTATTAGAACCTGCTGGATATCTTAAACTGTTGCCTACTAAGATTTTGACCTATATATTCAGCCATTACCTTAATATCTCTTAGGTCCTTGAAGGACTTGAATGTTCATTTTTTTACCAAACTCAGACTTGTGAATCAAATGAAGCTTACCAGAATAAAATATTAGTTATGGCATATTTACAGTAATTTAAACTCAAATTTTATTTTTGGTCTGTATTAAAAAATGTATTTAAAATATATTCATTACTAACTTGAGTTGAAGAAGATCATTTATGCTAGAATACAACAATCTGTATGGACATGTTGTCTCTCAAGGCCATAGACAATTGCAGGCAAAGAAATAGAAAGTTTATTTATTACTTAGCTACGCAGGAAATAAAAAAAATTATGTTCTTTGATCTAGACACAGAACAAGAGAGGATTTTACCAAACTGTCCAAGTTATCGATATACAGCTTTGCCTTTCTAAGATATTCCTAACGTAACATTCAACCGTCTGAAAAATCAATACAAAGCCAAGGTAATATGAGCAGTCAAGACAACAAACAAAGCTAGTAATGATCAAAAAGAAAGAGCCTGGAAAAAAATAATTGCCTAAGAATAAAGTCAATTAACCATAATGAACATGATGTAAAAGGCAATGAAAGGTTAAACGAATACAAAAATTGCCTTTAATGGCATTAGTTGAAATAAATTGATAGATAATGTTACAAAGGGACTTTATGGGTGGATAAATTTGGCAAATCAGTTTGGTAGAATCAAGTTTTGTAATATAAAACTAATATGCCAGTAAGTCTGTAATGGATATAAACATACAAAACCTTCTGTATCTGATTTTCTATGAAAATGCGGCAGCCTTTCCCCCTCAAATAGTCTATTCGTTTTTGAAATTCAAAACCCTTTGTAGTTGTTCAGATTTTTATTATGAAGAATTAATTAAAACGATGCTACTTTGGACTTCACTGAACTTAATTCTTTGCAATTTGAAACTAATCAGAAATAAAATTTCACCTTCTAAGTAATTAGATCAACACAGAGTTTAGATTCAGAAGAAGTGAATTGGGATGTCCCTTGGAATATTAAAGCTTTGGGGAAAGTTTGCTTACTCACCAAAAACTGGGAAAGGTTTTGCCCTTAGTAACCAAAATTAATTAATAAAATAATCCAATCAAAAGATTCTCTAGCAATCTAGTCATTCTAGACATGATAACATAGGTTTATCCATGCCTAATAAAGATCTATGAGGTAAGACTATATCTGATATTTACCTCTCCAGTTATTGATGTTAAGATTGAAGTAAGACTCAGTACATGTTTTTCAACGTTTTTGTTTTTTTAAAAAAACAAATTTTATTAGTTTTAAAAGACAATACACAAACAAATAAAAATAAAACCTAAGAGCATAAAACTCTTTGCAATAAAACTGCTTATTAAATTTTGGAAAAAAACAAATAAAACATCTTATTTGAGACAGCATTAGTTTAGATTATCACATATGCATATCTTATTTAGTCTTTTCCAACCTCGCACTATTTCTCCCTTTATTCAATTAGATTTCTTTTAACGCTTAAATTTCTATATCTATTATTCATGTACTTATACTTTCATCTGTCTTGTTTACAATTTCATTGTTTTCTTCTAACGTCTTCCAATTTTATTAGATTCTCAGTAGTTATTAACAAAAAAAACACAAAACATAGAAACATAAATCTTCTTTTTGGAAAGCGGGCTTAATCCTGGGTTAGCATGCTTTTTATACAGACATTAATCCAAAATTCATTGCTCACCTTATATACGATTTCATATCTCATTTGACCATTCTGCATTTTCTATATTTTTCTTCCCCTTTTTTCATTTTTTATCTATTTATCTCGATTTAAATCTATTATACTTGTATCTTTTTCCATTCTTTTCCAATTATCTATTTTTCGTTTTCCTTGATACTGCAAAAATTTCTCTGTAATCAACTGGTGAAGTAAGTGACCAAACTTTTATCTTTCTGCTATTTAAGTACTTAAACAAATCAATATATATTTTCCATAAACTGATTCTGCTTAGTGCATTCTACATAGTACATTTAAATAATAAAGAAAAGAAAAAATATGAGCTTATAACGTATAGTTAAAAACAATGTTCCATAACTAAATTAAACTCTATTAGACATTTTACACATTCCCTTAACTATTATTGTTAACTCATATAATAGTTCCCCCAATTTTCTAACTCTATTCAAATACAAATACGACAATACAATCCTGTGCACTTTTGCAGAATCTCTTCTTGAATACATTTTACCCTTTGTCTCAAAAAAAACTATTTTTTAACATCTTGTTTTAAATCTTTTATAACTTCTCCTTCCCTCGTTTTCCCTCTCCTTCTCATATCCAGTCTGGTCTTGTTGCCCCCCCCATCTCTCAACCTCCACCCTCTTGTCTCCCCTCTCGTTGTATTCCCTTTTATGTTCTTTCTGACATTAGGTATCAGATTTTTCATCTTATTTTTCCCTTTCTTGGTTGTTTTTTTTTAATCTTGAATTCTCCATTTTCTTTCCCTTCCCTTGATTCTTCGCTCAACTAAAATTATTTGTCCATAAAGATGGCTTTCTTTTCTTCATCCCAACTTTCTGTTGTTGTAATTCCTGTAGGTAGAAATTGCCATTTCTAAGAAAGTGAAAAAAACAGATCCAGAAGAGCCTTTCCTTCTTGTTCCTCTTCATTTAATCTTTTAGTATTCTATTTTCAAGTTCGTTCACAATAATGCCATTGTAAGAATTTTTTTTTAACAACCCAATGTTTTAATTTCAAAAATAGTTTTCAAGTCACAAAATTCATAGCAATCCAAATCAGTGCAAAACTGTTTCATTTACAACTTTCTTCTTTTGTTAGCTTTCTCTTCCTGGGTTTGAATAATTATACACTTCCAAAGTAATTTTTATTAGAAGTTTTATTGCCGTTATCTCTATCTTAAAAGTTCAAGCCGTCTCTCCAACAAAATCGATAAAATATAAGTTCTTTACCTCTCCTCCCAGCTTATAGCAAAAAAAAAATTCACGTTTTAATTCCAATGTTCAGAAATCTTAATATCCCTTGGCTTAATTTTCAGATTAATTACCTTCCTATCCAAGCAAGGTTTTTCTGATTTCTATCTGCTATTTCAGTAGAAAGGGAGAGTGAGAAGAAAAAAAAAAAACTTTCCCTTTCACTTTTTCTCCTGCCACTTTTAACGATCTTGTTACCGAAACCAATGTATCATCCTGAAAAGTTTGAACCTCCAGGATAGAAATGTAAACTTATTTGTCCCGGTTCAGCAAAACCTTCACTTTCTTCAAACTTCGTCCTGCACAATCTTGTCCAGTTGAAAGCTTCTTGTGTGGCATTTACTGACAACCACTCCACCGCCTTGGGAAAAGGAGTTAAGCCAGCTGGGAGGGGGTTGTGAATTTCCCCCAAAACCCCTGCCTGGATCTCCCCCTTATCTTCGGTTCTGCTGTGCTCGCTCTGAGGTGCGACCCCAATCCAGCTGGATTGGAGCTATTTGGTTTTCAACATTTTTGTAAGTTCATACCTATCCCTTGATGTTCCTGATTTGACAGCAAGGGGTTTTAAAACTCTTAGTGAACACATAGATTTTCCCATGAATAAATCAATTTCTAGATCTGATTTTTCAGGCTTCTCTCAAATGTACAGTGTACTAATTATTGCCAACTAATCCAAAAATCTGTTCCAATTGTTTTTTTGGTTTCTTACAAATCCTGACATTGGATAATTTTCCAAGGAATCTAGGTCTTTGCATACATGTGCCCATTTTGAGCCTAGTCAATTGTACTCTCAAATGAAACCTGGACTGATTTTTTCAAATATTCTATTGGGTTTTTTTTCTTGGCTGTTCATTGGTGTTCTTAGGAGGTCTTATCCAAACACCAAAGGCATCAATCTCTTCCATCCTGCTTCTTCAAAAGTCTAATTTCAAGTGAATGCACAGAAAATACCATGGCTTTGGTCCAATCTCGTCAATTGGCTGTTCCACCATTACCTAGTCTATGGATGATATGCTTGCTCCTTTACTACTGATGATTGATCCAAAAAAGCAGAAACCATCCCACTACTTTAATATCTCAACTACCGAATCTTAAGCCTGGTTGTTTTAGCTTTTGCAGTAGGTTTGGTCTTCTTTAATTATTGATTTTAATCCATTTCTTCACTAGTGTTCCTAACATTAATATAAGAACTTGCAGGAGAGTAAACATCAGCATAATATAATTATAAAATTCTCCTCTTCCCAATTTTAAGCCATGCTGATCTTTTCCCAGTTCCACTTTTTTTCAATGATTTACTGTATATATAGCAAATATGATGACCACTATAGACAACCTAAAACTGAAATTGTCCCATATTAAATATGCTCAAATGGGAGCAAGAAATATCATTTTTTTTAAGTAGACCAATCTCTGCACAAACAAAACCATTTTAAGATTCTGTTTTAGCATAGTTAAAAAAAGTTTCATGATGACAAAACTTTATTTTTTCAATAATCCGTTTTTTCTAAAAAATGTGTGACAGCCTATAGAGAAATTGTTATCAAAAAGCCTTTCCGACTGACAATCCTGTCGTTGTTCAAGTTCAAATCCAGCACATATTGACCCAGCATTTGCTAGAAAAATTATAAAATCTATGAATTAAGACGAACAGCCTCTTCAAGAAAAATAAATGTGAACTGATTTACTATAGCACGACATTATTGTCAAAAATTGTCTACTTCCTAAATATTGCTTTCAAGAGAAATCGTATTTGGAAAGAGTAGAACAACTACACTACAATTAAAACATAACAAACATCTGGCTTTTATCCTTCAAAATGAAACTGAATGTCCCAGTTTATTGCAACACCGGTTTTGAAGACTAAGGAAAAAAACTTTCAATTTTTTTGCAGTAACTTTAAATATTTTGCTTCTATTTCTTGCAGTCCGAAACGATAAATTGATGCAACACAAAAAACACGATTGTGTTCTAAGAGTTTATTAGGTTGGTTCAAGACTTGTCTCAAATTAAAGAAAAAGAGCACACACCTGTGTTGAAAGGCTCCAACTAGTATAGCGAGCCATTGGTTCTGATTTTGCTCCTTTCAAATTTCTGTAACAATGTCATGTATTGCTGGTTATTCAATCAATTCACATCCTCAGTTAGCTCTGTTGAAGAATGAATTGCTGCATAAGATAATGATTCAGAACTTGAGTTAGGAAAGTAGGATAAAATTATTTTTTTTCATAGTTGATTGTTAAAAAGCCGCCAAGAAGTTAAACACTAGGTTGTTTATTGTCCTTTGTGGAATATAAAAAAATATAAAGATAGTTGAAATGTCTTTGAATATACAGAGCTAATCCCCGTCACCACTGCCCCAACAGATGCAAAAGAGAATGTAAAACCTTAAAAAAGCTTGCCATCCATTGTAATAATGTGATGCATCCTGTGTATCACTGATACGTTTTTCATACTCTCGTATCCATCCAGCATCCTCTACTGTGATTCATCCACTCAAAAAGTTTTGAGCTGCACAAAACTTTTTGATGTGGATGAAAGTAATCCAAGCGTGTCTGCGTTCTAGCATCTGCTTCTGCATACGGGAACATCCATTATAGCTCATTGTCACCCTCCGTTACACGTCTGCCTATATCCGCTAGGCAGTTCCACGCGCATCCGCACAGCTCAAATCTGCTCAGTGGAAAACGGACACAGGAGAAGCAAAACGGACGTTGGAAGTATCACACATCAATTAGGAGCACAGACGTAGGAAAGATGAAAGCGGATGCAGCTCGGAAATAAAAGCATAAAAATGGAAAAAGAATGTTCGTATAGGTGACGTATCTCGTATAGATAGGAGTGTCTCGGAGGATTGCCTGGAGTATGCGGAAGGACAACCAGCGGCAACGACATTTCCTTAAAAAGGGAGAAATCACCTGATCTCACTTTCAGTCCAGCAAGCCCCTGGTCTGTGCAGAACCTCTTCAAGCCTTGCACTCTTGCTCTTCCACAGCATCCATTCTTTCCACCATGCGATCCATCGCACGCTCTCTTTTGTAAGCCAGCCAGTCGATTCAACACCAGAACGAAAGCCCCTCTTCAGGCCTCTACGGAAGAAGAAGGAGTGGAGCGAGGATACGAAGACACTCGTGCATTCCAGAACTTCATGAGGATCCACCAGCCATGTTTGATGAAATTGTGAAGCGTATCTGACACCCTCCAACAGGTTGACCAAGGCAAACACCAACTTCCCACCCAGCCTGCGACCCTGGCTGAAGGTCCACTGACTCTGCGGCCACCTGCCTCTGCGACCACGACAGAAAAATCAGTACACGCTGGAGGGTACCACAACAACACCTATCAGCACTTGTGTCAAGAGAATGGTGCAGGCCCATCATCAAAGAATACCTGGAGGAGTGTCTTATACCTCCAAGCTGAACAAGGCTGGAGGAAACTTGCTAAACAGTACTGCAGAGGTGGAACTTCCCTCCCACACCTATAGGACCATATGATGGGAAGCACGTGGCCTCGCAAAGCTCCTCATCAAGTCAGCGCTTGTCCACTTATTGTCACACTACAAGGGCTTCTTCAGCATCATGCCTCTTGGCCTATGGTCCGGTGCTGACTACAAGTTCATCTACATCGATGCTTCAGCAACAGGTCAGGCTCAGATGCCCAGTATACAATGCCAGTCACTCAGAGGAGGGCTGGAACCACAAACCTCAATCATGGCTTCCCTAGATCAGACCCCCTCCCAACGACCACACATAGATGTCCCTACTTCATCATGGGATGATGCCTTCTCCCTCACGAACCTACGTCCGATGAAAGCCCTCACACTTCCAGATGTTCTTCACCGGCTGAAAGAGAGGATCTTCAACTACAGCTGTCCAGGCAAGACGGTGGGGAAACGCCTTTGCATCGCTGGGCCAACAGGTTCCGGAGACTTCTCACCACCATGACAGCATCATCCCACAGACACGTGAGGATCGTTCGGAAGCTTGCTGCATCCATTCCTGCACAATCTCATGTGCCACCCACACCCAAGTACGCTTGAGAACAGGCTTGTGGACCCCAACAAGCAATGGCGGTACATGAGCCTGGTGAATGGAGGGCAAGGGCGAAACCTGATCGACAACTGTGGATGTTACCAGGCCCCAACAGAGCTTCACGTGAAAGGAAAAAGCAGCGCAACATCCTGAGACACTGTTGTAACTCCCCAGGCTGGAGAGTGGGATGGGCAATACAGGATGTAGATGCCTCTAATGGATGCTTCCTTCTAGCCGTTTCTCATCACACTGATGACACATGTTGCGCATGTATGTGTGTGGTCGCTCTTACAATGAATAGGGCGCAATAAGAGTTTGTTTATGTTGAAATGGTGTGGATCATGACATTTAATTGTATTTGATAATTAAGAGGGCCATAGGATGTGCAGCTGGCGTAGGGTGACCATTACAGTCCCACTATGCTTGACCACTGTGAGGCTATCTATCCCCACAGCTAATTACCCACCCCACCATTATCCTCTGCCACATCCCATAAGCATGCAAAGCGTCTTAACCATTTTTCTAAAAGTTTCTACCCGAAGACTTTATTAAGTTAAAAGAAATGACGCCAAGTGTTGTGAAGCAAAGGAAAACCTTTAATTAATTAACATAAGTGTAGGACTTTAAATTCAAAAGCAAAAGGAAACCAAGACAAAGTGTCCCCAAGCAATACTAAAGTCAATGCAATGTTCCAGTCACTCTGAGGCATGTCATGGGTCTCAGGTTAAAACGGGGACAGGGACTGTAAAGGTGGCAAGTGCTGGAGTGCTGATCTGAGGCAGCCATTGGCGGTCCCTGGCCCCTAGAGGACAACAAGAGATGGGTGTGTTCATAAGCTCTTTCAGAAAATCGCTCAAGCCCAGTGAGATTGAGAGGCCCTCATCCAGGACCTGGGATGATAGCACAGGACCGATGACAATGTTTCATGAGGCCGTGCTTGCTAGTGCGGTGGAGGGAAGTGAAGTGTCGTCGGGAGTCGTGTGCAGCTGGGCGAGTGAGGCATCTGTGGGCGTGCAATGGAACTGTGGTCGTTGTGTGCCATCTGTGGTGTCTGTGGCATCATCCGGTGACATTCGGTGGCATCTGTTGTGCGTGTGGGTGGATATCGGTGTATCTGGTGCATCCGGTGAATCGGGGGCTTCGGTGACCTGTCTGGCCATGTTGAGGAACCTGTCGCCTTGGACTGCGTGAAGGCTGCTTGTGCTCTGGAAACTCCGTGTAGCCGTAGCCTTGTAATAGAAGGGCTGTTGAAAGCCTATGGCTGTGACCATCACCTGGCTGGTGGAGGAGCCAGACCTGAATGGGTGTGAGCAGGTTCAGCTGCGGCGGAGGCATGGTGCAGCACGGTCGTGATCCACTTCCCTTCATCATGGTATCTGGGCTCGGAAGTCCATTGAGGTCTGGGTCATGTAGTCTAGGTAAGGAGAAGGATCTGCGGTTGAGGAAGGAATCCATTGAATGTTCACCAGCTGAGAAGAGTAGATCTGCACTGCTTTCTAGGTGATATGTGTCCTGATCTCCAAGAGGACAGTGTGGCTCTGTGTTCCTCCGGTCTGCTTGCCTGTTCGTCTTTTCTGTGGAGGTGAACGAACTGAGGTGGGGCAGTGTTGGTACCCTGGTGTCGCTGCTTCTTCTTGCTCATGTGTGTGAAGTGAAAATCCTCCCACAGTCCTCGCCGCCATAGGGTGTGCAAAGCTGTCATGCGAGGGTCTCTGCCGTGGGCCCTCTAAAGACAGCCGACTGACACGGGTAGCTGTCTCCTGGCTGAAGAAGGACTGGCTGTCTGTGGCGCCTGAGAGTGAGGATTTAGACGAAGGGCTGCTCCTCGGTGGCGGACCTCACCCTCCAGGAAGCTGCAACTTTGCCATGACATTTGGTCTCTACCGGTCAGTGAGCTTGACTTGCGGACCGTGCGCAGACTTCTCAGGTGCCAGCGTTCCCGTACCAGGTGTGCACGATGCTCTCCTACCACCCAAGGAGGAACCTCCGAAAGTTCATAGCCTCAGGCTCTCGCCGCTATCTGTACTTCCAAGCCGCCTCGCTTTCACCTTGGTGTCTCAATAGAGCCTGCTGGCCCTTTTCTCTCATATATACCTCGTTCTCCCATCAAGCCATTCCTGGCCCTTCCTCCATCGATGCTCCTCTGCGCAGAGTACTGCTTCCTCTCTCCCTTTCCTTTCTCCTTGCCTTGCCCTTCTCTCACTCCCTCTGGTAGGGCTTCAGCAGCTAGGGATTTCAAGGCTTTGGGCGCCGTCCACCCACAGCAGCGCAGGAACAAGCAGCAAGACAAGCAGCAGGACAAGAAGCACAAGCACCAGCAGCAGAGAGAGCACCCATGCAGTGCAGAAGAAGCAGTCACCAGCACCAGAAGAGAAGCACCAGCAGCACCAGAAGAAAGCACCAGGCAGCAGAAGAAGCAGCACCAGCACAGAGAGAACACAGCAGCAGAAAGAGCACGCCAGCCACAGAGTCAGGGTGCGGATGATGGTCTACCTTGCCAGGCCATGGGGGGTGGGTTCGGGATGGTGCTGATCCTGCTGCCGAGAGGCGGTGGGGGGCAATGCGAAGCATAGCACAGGCTTCCTCTTCTTCGCGCCTATGATGAATATATCTCTGATGAAGATGTCCTTCTGATGAAAGATGTGTCTTGCAGCAGGTCTTTTCCTCTGAATGGTGACCTGCTTGCAAGCTGCCTCCTCTTTTATATGCCGTGGGCTGATGCAATGCAATCCTTCCCTTGCAATGCCACAGTGATGCCACTGCGGCATCCGCATGCTCCGCACGCAATCCGCTCTGCATCCGCTTCATCTCCTACGCCATCAGGCTTTTCGTGCTACGCGGTCCCATGCCGCTTTGCTATACTTCGCCTGGAAGCCCTGACCAGACGTGTCCATCCACCTTCCATTCCCTTTCTATCCGCTAGGCCTTCGCTTGAGCATTCTGCTTTTACATCGTCCGCGATATTGTCCTGCCCCCCTCCGTTTATTCGTTTTCTGTTCCTCTTTATGCAAATTTGGGCATTTTTGAGTAAGAGTGTATAACATTTTTACATACATTTTGCATCCGTCGGGCGATGTGACCTGGCCTTTAGGTTGGTAGTTGGGCTGTTGCTCTGAGCTCTGAGCTTGGTAATTTGGATTTGTCACCATTTGAGGAGACATCATCAGTGATCTTTGAACTGTGCTCATGTGTCAGAGCACTGCTCTTTAAATATCTTTTTATGTGATATTTATCTTTTTATGTGATGCCAATTAGTGTGGATGTTGTTTGTTTGGACCATGTCTCTGTAACAACAACCAGCCATTCAAACAGACTGAAAACAAAGCATGACTCAGCAGTACCTGAAAAAACAACTCAAATTTACATCATACAGATGGTACTTAAAACCAAAGACCATGCCTCAGTAACAACAGCCAGCCAATCAAATAGATTATGACTCAGAAGTAACTGAACAAACAATATCCATACTAATTGACATCACATTAAAAAGGTATTTAAAGACCAGTGCTCTGACAG
The DNA here is from genome assembly GCA_004320025.1 of Laticauda laticaudata. Taxonomy (NCBI): domain Eukaryota; kingdom Metazoa; phylum Chordata; class Lepidosauria; order Squamata; family Elapidae; genus Laticauda; species Laticauda laticaudata. The sequence continues at coordinate 17,272 of BHFT01006933.1, read as the reverse complement.
ACAAGCACAATTCAAAGCACACTGATGATGTCTCCTTGAATGGCGATGAAATGTATGCAGCCAAATTGCCAAGAGAAAAGCATAGTCCAACAGCCCATATAAGAGGTTGTCTAAGTGCAAAGCCAGACCCAGTCAAAACTATCATTGTATATCTGTTAAGATTTGTATAACCAGGATATATTTCTAATTGTTGAAAACTTGTTATTTTTATTTCATGACATTGCCAACTCCCTTCAGTGCATATGGAAGCGAGTAAAGAGCAGGAATTAAAATAATAAGCACCTTTTACTATTATTTGCCCATTCCCTTCTTCTGATTGGTAGTGGGATTTGACCAGAAAGAAAAGGAGAATGAAAATACGAGGGAATTGGGATTTTTTTTTTAGTGCTTCAGATTTAGATGCACATACTAAATGTCTGTGGAAGGACTGTTATGAGTAATGAAATATGTGTCGTGACATCATAGTGAAAATATGAAAAAGCCTTATTGAAAATTTCATCATTTTAGGATCATTATGGTTTGGAATGAACACTTCAGTTTCGAGGTAACACTTTCAAAAGAGAAACCTAGATTGTTGCAATAAATTTGTTTAGACTTTGTATATACAATGAATATGATTACTGTTCTTCCCTTAAAACATAAATTAAGAATTAAGTAATAAGCCTGAAATCTTCCAGTCTCACCACCAAACAATTAACAATCTATTTTTGAGAACTTCATTGTTGACTGTAGAGCTTTACCTTCAAAGAAGCAGGAGATGTTGCTGCTGGTAGACCATGGAAAGAAACATTGTTGAGTGTTTCTTCTGTATTTTCTGCTTTGAAACTGATTGTGCAGAGTTTGTTGGAGGCAGATTGCCAAAGGCCATGAAAATATGTACTGTACATGGTGGGTGACAGAATCAAGTCAATTCTTATTTGGATTAAATAATTATTTGGATTAAAAGTCAAGAGTATGAAAGCACCATACATCAGCAGGTCATCTCTACACATGCTCTTCTGCTATCACAATACAAGAAAGACATATTGTAAATTCCACTGTGATATATTGGACCCATTGTATTTCTTCTCCATACTTCTGAGTAAACTCGAAATCCTGTTTATAGCATCAGAGACTGTACAGTTGGAAGAGACCATAATGTTCATGTACTCTAAGCCTCAGCAATGTTCAGGAAAACCAATTAAAATATCCATAATCAATGCCAGTCCAAGGTCAGTATAAATGTTGGACAGTATATAATGTTCCCTCAGAGGGACAAATTGGTATACTGTTGATTAAATATTGCCATTAGGAAGTTGATCGTTGTTTAAATGAAATCTATTTACAGTAGATAAAACTTCTTTTATGTTCCTAGTTTATTGGCTATAGAAAATAATTCTTGATTATCTTCCCTATAGTTTCCTTTTATGTATCTGAACATAGCTATCGTGCATTTTTGAGATCTTTCCTCCAGATTGATCATCTCAAGTTTCTTTAGCCTACCTTTCAAGGGCTTGTCCTCATGTCCATGTACCATATTCACTTCTTCAAGCCTTTCTCAACCTTCAATAATATTCTGGAAATGTGGTATACAGAGTTGTAAATAATAGTTCAGGTGTTCTCTTATTGCATATTGTTCATTAATTTTTCAGATAGAGGCTGGAATGGATTGCTTTAATGTTCTGTCACTGGAGTTTTGCCTTAAGCAGGAAGTATTTATGAGAACACCACTACAGCCTTACATTACTTGGATAGATATAGTTTTGATGACCGTAGTACTAAATCTATTTTTCCTATCTTCATTTATGAATCTCTGATTATATAAATTTTACACTACACAAATATGATTTAAGGCATTAACCTATAAAAAGCTCATCTGGGTGTATCCTGTTGTGAAGAATGGAATAACATGCTGAGGAAAGAGATTGTGAAATTGTTTTGGGTTTTATTCATTTTCGCACCTGTTAATTTATTTAATGGTTTTAGCCATAAGCCTTAAGTTTGATTTATCTTATGCCAATATGAGAAATTTTAGTTTTATTATTTATTTAATGGAATTTCTATATATCCACAATTATCTAAGTCTTGGTAGTATTCAGAAAAACATTAGAAAAACAAACAGGATCTGTTTCCATACTGTGCATTAAGGAGGTGGACAATTGGGCTTCTAGGCTGGACTTGCTAATACAGCACATCTCTTTCTGAATATTGACTTATGGTTGATTGGGCATTGCTTAAACCTACTTTTTATATAAGGTATAATTTGAACAAGTTTGTTCATGGACAATGAGTGAATGAATGTGAACCAAAAATTTTGTTTTTAACAATGGATGGGAATTTTTTAAGACTTTGAATGGCTTGTGTCCTATGTCATCCATCTCTCTTCTCTGAGACATTCCTAGGTCTGTGTTCCATTTCACTTTGTTTCTGCTCNCAGCATGGGGCTGTAGTTGTTTTGCTCAGTGTTTAGCTAGGTTTTGTAATGGTGCTCCTTTGGAGCTGACTATGGGTCTGAGAGGTATGCCTTCTTTGTGTATTTTATCCAAAAAAGTGCTTTTTGAAGAGATGATTGGCCCTCCTTGTTTTCTTTCTTTCTTCTTCTCTTCTCATCAAAAAGGTTCTTCAATTCTGACTGGATAGTGGACAATGGAAGGATTTTATTCCTTGCAGACAGCTGGTCTTTTGCATTTTTTAGAGAGTCATTGAGGCCACTTGGGAGTTTGTTTGTATCCTCAGGATCACCCGAGGAGTGCAAATAGGTATGGAGCCTTCTTGGGATTTCTAAAAAGACTGTACTGTGGAATATACTGTGGATATGTGCTTTCTGCAGGATGTTTTTCTCTCCTTGTCCCTTCACTGTTGAACACAGGCATAGGCTGTTGGGAGAGTCTGTGTTGTCTGCATCTCAACTGAAGCACAAATAGTTCCTGTAGTCTGCAATTTTGGGGAAATCCATTCAAAATGCATCCCAAAGTGCATAGCTCCTTTCTGTCCACATATTTTGAACACATTTTCTGTATCTTGGATATGAATCAAGTCATTCAACCAGTGAATCACTGGATCAGTGAGTCTCATTGGAAATCCATTTTAGTTCTTCAGTTCTTTAAGCCTTTCACTTCTCAGTGGAATTTCAGATATAAATTGATTCCAAACAATTCCTATAAAAGTAGTTAGCTGAACTATTTATTCCTAATTTTCAGTCTTTATCATGTTCATTTCTGTGAGTTAATGGGACTGAGAATGACTGAAATCCCATTTTTTTTATTATGGCTGAAAAAAATAAATAAAATCCCCAAAAATATAATTTTAAAAGTTTAAATGTTAATTGGGTTTGGGTTTTTTGCTTCTTTAAAACAATGTTTTCTTTTAATTTGAAATTATTTATTCACAAATTACACTTAAAAAATTATTTTTACATAATTGATATAATATCGTAAATAATTTATAATATTGAAAATGGTTAAATTGAAAGCACAATTTTATTAAAATTAATACTGTGCCAAAATTTGTTTTGTAATCAAAGGTTTCAATAAAGCTTTTTGACATTACTTCACCTCCCTCTAAATATTGCTTCTGAAATGCTATAGAAAGTTGAGTTTATGGATAAACTCCATTTTTTGAAGTATTATATTTCTGAAATGGTATTCACAGACATGGAAAATCTATGGAATAAAATTTCAATTCCAGCCCAAAAGTGAGAATCAAAAGGTTAGACAAAGTCAACCAGGGGCATAAAATAATTAGGGCAGCAACTATTGAACAATACTTTTGTTTCCTCTAAATCTGAAACAATGTGCAATCATTTATAAAACATTTTAAAATTCCCTTTAGGATTCCCTAGTCTGTTCTCCATGCAGAGTTCATAAAATGGCATTTGACTTTTAAACAGATAAATGTCCTTTTAATTACACATGTTTGACAAGTGAAATTGATGCTTGTTTTGTTTCTTCAAAATTATGTTGAGAAACGAAAGGATTTGAGCAGCATATTGCAATAGCTGTGATACTTTGGACAGATTAAATTTTGCTTCTTTGAAGAGGCATTGACATTTTCCAGAACTTTCATTTCAGTATAACCATCCTAGTTTCTTATGCTGCATTCCCTTTCTTTGGCTTTAGAATAGTATTTACATAATATCAGCAAAATAAAGTGCAAATTAGTCAAAGAGTCAGAGTTAGAGGAACATCATAAAGGTCTCAGTCTTTTAAGTGTGATGGAAGATTCCTTGACAAATGGTGCCTGAAAGGCTTTCTTATAAACGCTGCCTGCATCAGTCAAACATATACCCCACCAAAAGAACTAATGACTTTCATGAACTGAGAATGATCATCATTCCCCAACAACATGTATTAATAAAATTTATCCATGTGAAGAGAAATCCAATTGTTCAAGCTTCCACTTCCAGATAAACTATATGAAGGTAGGTCAATATATATACTTACAGTCCCTTTTTATGCCAATTCAGAAAGACTAGGTAACTCTTCATAAACTGATAAATGGTTGAATTTTGAATTCTTGTGATTTTTATAAGTTCCTGTTATAAAGTGAACAATTGTGCCTTAATAATCTAATAAAATAGAGAACTACATGGATTCTTGCATTTAATCTCTTCCAAATCCAAACTGACCAGGCTTAAACAAATTTTCTTTTTATTTTTAAAGATAAAGTCAACTAACTATATTACTATACTATAATTAAAGCATTGCTTGCTAGACTTGAATGATAATGAATACAACTTACTTTTCTATAATTATTTTGCATTATATGGATCATAAAAAATGATATTCAGTGATTTTCTGACAGAAAAAATGTATTTAGCTAAAAAAAATCCTTAGTACTATATTAATGGTGTGGCCTAGATACAAAAGCCACAGAGATTTTACAGCCTTAGAAATGCAAGTTCTATTGAAGTCAGTTGCAATTTTATTTGATTATCAGACCTGGACTAAAATAATAACCATTTCAGTAATAAATTGAATTTTAGAAAAACTAAACAAAAACACTGATGCTATCCTGCTGATCACAAATATTTATTTTCATTTTTATTTGAAAAACAGCATGTAAATAAGGTGATACTAATACTGAAAATGCTTATTCAGCTTAGGCAAGTTTTGTATAAAAGCTTATTTATAATACAAATATTTGTATGAATACCATTTGGAGCTTAATGGATTTTAAAGGATCCAAGATAAGATCTAAATTAGAATGTATAGATCTGCTCCAAGCTGAATAAGGTTCTCAAGAGCTGCTTTCATTCTCCTGTTAATAAACCTTTAACCTAGGAATTAGGATCTAGCTAGATTTTTTTTTCAACCTTGTACTATATTTGTACTATAAAGATTTTTTCAGTATAGTATTATATTTGTAGAACTCCTCATAAAACTTCCAGACATACATGTATGTGATCCATAGGGTGCTGCCTCCATCATCTGTTCAGAGCTTATAGCTGATGCTGATAATAAAACATCTCACAGTATTGCTGGAGTTTTTCATTAAACTGCAAGTATAAAATAGTTTATGGAAACATCCTCCATCAATTCAGTTTTACTCTGAATTGGAAGATGTAGTGCTTTTCACTTCAGTCCTTATGATATTTGCTACTAAACTTGTATCCTAGCTATTTAAATAATCTATAAAAGAGAAAATCTATAAGTAATTTTCTCAGATAATTATTGGAATTCAAAACCTGCAAGGAAATGGGGTTGCTTTCTTTTATATCTCCTTATTCACAACTACTTTGCCTCATTCTTTAATGGAAAAATGGGGAAAAACCTGAATAATTGTATTTATATTAAAACTAGTGACCAAGTGGAAAATTGTATGTTTCAATAAGCTGAAATACATCTTCTATTCAGACTGACACAACATTTAACAAGTATCAGTCTGAAATCATCTAAGTTTGTAGACCTGCGTATGATTTAAAAATATATGGATGGTCATTAGATTGCTGCAAGTATATATGTATTCAACATGGGAACATAGTACATAGTCCATTTCCTATACTCCAAGTCTCATTCATTTACTAAAATGTCTGATAGTATTAATAACTTTTAGTAACTAATATATTACTACTTTCTAATATGTCAGATAATGTCATAGAGCTATGAAGAACAATTCCAATGTTTTTCCAATCTTTTCCAGAAAAACTATTTCTTAGGATGATTAAAGTGTTCTAAAAAACGAAAATGGAAGTTGTTTGCTAGACAGATAAAATAGAGGGAATCTACTAGGCAATATTTAGAAACAAAAACACATAATGTATTCAGAAAGATTTCACTCTAGAATGTATACCAAGTGCAAATCAGCTTAAATAAAATAATAAAAATGAACCCATTACAAAATAGATATGGTTTTGAAAGTGAGATATGTACAATTTTTAACATGCATGTGTGCAAGGAATAAGAAATGGAGAAAAAAGAAAAACAGGTAAAGATGAGTATTTGTTTTGCCAAAATATATACATGTTTTTATGATCATCATCATCTGTCAGCCATGATGATGAATTGATGATGAAATGATGAATTGAGGAAAGGACTCACAAATACTAATCACCTTCACTTGGAAGAAATGAATAACCACTGATTTGACTCACTGCAGACTTACATTGCAAACCTTACTCATTCTTTGCATTTTAAAATATGACTATAGCTATAGAATGAAATATTTGCATCTCTTGCTTTGATGCTAAATATATTTACTTGAAGAACATTTTTATTCAGTGGAAGTCATTGGTCATTAGTGTTAATCATTAGTTTGGTTCTCTTTATATCTAATATTAGTCCATTTATACTTTTATATGTTCCTTTCATCTTGTTCTTTGAATCAGTTATTATCTTCTGTGTTCAAAGATCTTTTGGAAGATTTTTTTGGGTGTTTTTCCACATCTATTTTCATTTTCATTATCTTTACATATATCATTGTAATATTGTATATTGCTTCTTTCAACAGCAATCTGAAACTCTTTGTTAAATTTTTCCCTCCGATTTTTGCCTTTCTTGGCTTTGCTTCCCATGGTTTTTTGTTTTTTTTATGATATACAGTGTGCTTCCTTCTATTTAGTCATTTTTGATGGCCTCTTTTCATATTAATCCATAAGAACATCTTTAAGTTCATTCCAAGATGATTTTTCATTGAATTATCATTTTATTAATCAAACAAGCATTAACAGATTAATTGCTAACATCTTTGTGAGGGGACAAGCATTAAGAGTTGGTGGAGAACAGACAAAAAGGAAATTGAAACAGCTGTTTTGATTAAGTATTGAATTGTTGCTTTTTAGATATTGGCTTTTTCATATTGTCTTATTTTGTCTATATTGTAGGATGAAAATATAATTTCATTCCAATAGATGCTTTTCACAAGACAAATAAAGGGGGAGATTAAACAAACAAACAAACTAATAGTTAGCTAAATTCTATGAGTGTTCCAAGGACATACAAAAGTATTCAGAGATTCAAGTTTATGCTTTATGTATGAACTTAGTTATGCATATAATGGTGATCATGACATAGAGTAGATAATTATTTTTTTATATTTTTAATAAGTACAGCACACATAATATTATGGTCAAATGTTATATGTGGAATGTCAGTCGAACAAAAACAAAACTATCAAACAACTGTTGAAGTATGAATATTCTTAGTTTTCATCCATGATACAGATAATTTTACAGGATTAGTCCACTTAACTGTTGTAAATCATTAATTAAGTAAAGGTACAACCAATTAGATCATTTATATTCTTTAGTATTTATTCTTTGTTAATAAACTAATTGCTAAATAGTAAAAATCCATCTATAAAATAATCAGCTTGTTACCAAAAATGGTGTTTTGAGATAAATAGTTTCCCAAAAGCACTTTTGTTATATTGAAGTGTATGATATCATAATTAGGTTGTTGAGATAACTTTATCACAACACCAATCATCTTGACCAATTAAACTTTTCTCTTAAACGTTTCCCTCATATCATTCCCACATTTGCTAAATTATTAAGATTTATGCTATACTATCCTTTCTTCTACAATTCTTTAAAGTTTAAAGCAGCCTCCAGATTCAACATCAGATATTAGTGTGGTTGAGAATAACATGTTGATTTATGAAGTAAAGTTATAATCTATTATCAGTGAATATCCTATTTAGACATGGGTGGAGACAGGGTGAGGGGAATTTCATTGTCAAATGTGTCAATATTGTAATTGGGAAGGAAAATAATGGGCCACTTGATACATTATAATATTCAAATTTCACCAAGGGCTAAGCTTTGGTTTTATCATATGAAGTGTTTTATAATGCCTTGGTAAAACTACATTTGGAATATTGCATCCAGTTTGGGTCATCATGATATAAAAAAAGATATTGAGACTTTAGAAAAAGTTCAGAGAAGAGCAACACATATGATTCGGGGACTGGAAAATAAAACATATCAAGAACAATTTCTGGAATTGGATACCATATTTTTCAGACTATAAGACACACATTAGTTTTAGAGAAACAAAATAAGAAAAAAGATCTGTGTCTGTCTTCCAGCATCCATCTGGTATTCATCTGGCTAGCATCCTTGCAGCAAACTGGTCAGCTTCAGCACGTTATCGCAGCCTGTTCACTGTGGCCCATTCTCCACCACCGCTTGTTCACAATGGCCCATTTGCTACTGACATGGTCTGTTTGTCATAGCCCGTTTTCCATGGCCTGTTAGCCACAGCCTATTTGCCATGGTCTGTTTGCTGCCAATTGTTGGTGCACAGGCGGCAGTGATAGGTGGTAAGAGGCGGTGATAGGGGGTGATAAGTGGTGATAGGCAGTGATAGGTGGCAATAGGCTGTGGTGGCAATCCCCTCTGCCTAGAACAAATGATCAGTGCTGCACACATCCCCTGCCATAATATTCACTCTATAAGACGTACAGACATTTCCACCCACCTTTTTAGTAGGGAAAAATCCATTTTATAGTCCGAAAAATGTGATGTGTCTAGTTTAATAAAAAGAACTGGGGTGACATGAAAGCAATGTTCTGATATCTAAGGGGTTGTCACAAAGAAGAGGGAGTCAATCTATTTTCCAAAGCACCTGACAGCAGGACAAGAAGCAATGGATGGAAACTAATCAAAGAGGGAACTAACCTAGAACTAAGGAGAAATTTACTAAAGGTTAGAACAATTAATCTGTGGAATGACTTCCCTCCAGAAGTTGTGAATGCTCCAACACTGGAGGTTTTTAAGAAAAGATTGAACAAACATTTGTCTGAAATGGTATGGAGCTTCTTCTTGAGCAGCAGGTTGGACTGAAAGACCTCCTAGGTCTCTCATTCTGTTATTCTATTTGTAGTAAATTAGCCTTGCTACATTTCATTCAAAGTGAAGTAAAAAGCCCTACTGTGAGAGAAGGTTCATTTGCAGTGAGAAGAAAGATCTATCATAGCTAGTGATTATGGTATATTTTGATGGGGAAAGTAGGATTAAAGTTTGTAATAAAATCACAATGTGGTTTAGTGTTTGGATATTTGTGTGGAAGGATGGATTGGACCTTTGGATTGCAATCCTGATGTTGCATCCTGGAAGTTTGTTCCTTTGTTCCTCAAATTTACCATCCATGTCCCTCTCAGAGGTCCAGACAAGTCTAAAATAAATTCTACTATCAAAAGCTTTTGATAGTTTCATCTTCTGTCTTTCCATTAATATACCTTTGATGCTTCTTTATTAAGGTTTATTTTCATATTTTAAAGTATAACTAACACTGTACAGAGACAAAGAAAATGGAACATGTGATATTTATATTAGCCCTGTCATAATAGCCATATATTTGAGAAAACAGTTTTAAAAGAAGTCTGCTCTAAATGATAGGTATTGAGAATCCATCTATAATCATTTACTTATCTAATCTCAGCAGATTGGGATAACTGCCTTAATAAAATGTGAGTTCAGCTCGTACATTCTTGTTACTTGCATGCTGGGGAATGCCTAAAGAGGGGCTTTGCTGAAGACATAAACCTTTCTTTGTTTCCATGAATGTTAACAAGAGCTGATTTAAGCTTAGGATAAGCACAATTTATAAAAGTGTTTTTTTGGGGATATGTTAGCCATAGACAATTTTTTTTTACATAGCAAAATGACAAGGAAATGGATGGCAGCAAAAGATCACAATGATAATATAGCAAAAACAAAATTGTATTATTTAATTCTGCCTATTTTAAATAAATAGTCAGGTCCATAAAATAAGCTGTCATGCCCCTGGTGGAGACTGACTTTTAGGGAGAGGAGGAAGAGCCGATAGGGAGTGGAAGTGTGGCTCCGGAGGTTTCTGAATAGAAACCTGGATTTATATCCTATATTTCTATTGTAACGCCTTACACTGTAGGATACAGTGTACCTATTAATGTCTTTCTAACCAGAGTTGGAAATATCAATTAAAAAGAATGTGTAAAGAGTAGGTTTGAGTCAATATACTGTTCACATATTCATCTGATAGTTTCACTGCCAGTTGCTTTCATAACATAGTGGACCCCATTCACAAAAATCATGAAGTCCATTAAAAAGGTTTGCTTATTCATTCTCCCACATTCCTACAGATATAGGGATGAAAACTGGGAACTATTATTTATGATTGTAGCAAGTCTTTCTAAAGCTATCTATCCACTTTAGTTTAAAAGCCCTTGCCATTATGCAACTACTTACTGACTTGATGTCTCCCGATATTGTAAGTAGCTTTCCATCAAGTCTCAAAAAAGAGACAGAAAGCTAGACTTTCAGTAAGATGCATTTTATTTCTCTATTATTTAACAAGTCATTGACCATTAAGTGATACAGCCTATCCCTGGGTTACCTTCTATGGCTGTAAACTGCTTAAACAGTATGGATTACCCATCTATGTAAATGCTATATGTTAAGTACCCTGTTTGGCTTACTAATAATTGGTCCATGTATACAAATAGGAAACAGTTTAAAGTAGACCTTGGTGAACTACATTTCAAGTTTCTTAATTGCTTAGAAGTTGATGTGTTAGGGAAATGGCTTCCATTCTGCCTAGGAGCTGCTGTCTTGTATTCTTAATGAAAACTGATGAAGTGTTCTCTTTCTTCATTAATGAAAATCAAATTACCAAGATATGACCCTTAAGATTTCTTTAAGGATACCTTTCAGGAAACACTTGTTTGAAATTCTACTTAGACACAATAATATTTTGGACAACTTTCTCATAGGTTTTCTATTTGTGAAAAATCCTTCTGTTTTTCTACTTTATTTTCAAGTTCTCTTCTATCATGTTCTTTCATACCCTAATAATAAATAAATAATAAACTGGTTGCTTAAGAATTTCCATATAATTAATTTAATTATATATTTAAGTTGGCAGTACTGGTAGTACTATTTTTTTCTGTACTGCATTTTTTTATGTCCATGCTTCTGAAAAAACACAGTGGGGGAAATTTCCTATGTCTTCCTTTGGGATTTAATTGAAATGTTGGAAGTCCTTTGGCCAACTTATAATTGAAAAAGTGTGAAATCACCATGTCTCTTAAGAATGTCAGCAGAATTATCTTCTGTGAAATAAATTTCTTGAAATATTACTGTTTTATATATCCTAAATTTTTCATAATTAAATTGTGTAGAAACTTAGCATCCACCCATCTCCTAGAAGAATGATATATTATAGGAAATATTAAAAAGTCAGGATATTATATTTTCCCTAAAGGAGAAACATATTTCTAAAGGCATAAACTCAGAGCCTCACTTCTCTACACTCCTCCCCCCAGCAGATATTTTGGCGCCAACCTATCTACAACACAAAAGGCTGGGGCAGCTTATCTACAAAATAAAAGAGTTTCACTCTCAGCACATAATACTGTGTTTCTCCAACAATATGGCCTCCACCAATAGGAAGGCCCAGCATGATTTCTAGGCATGAAGTGAAATTAAGCCCTTCCCCCAAAATTTAGGCCTATTTAAATCATGCATTTCCCTGCCATTTCTCACATCATTCGTTAGAACTACAGGAGGTGAAGAGAAATGGGCAGGGGAAGGGTGGGTGGGGGAATAGGGAGAAAACTTGCCTTTAGGAGTGCCCTGCAGGTAGCCTAGGATAGAATACCCCAAAAGCTGATAAAAGCTCCCTGAAGGCAGAGTCCCCAGCTGCTTCAGGGAATGGCGTGGCTACCCATGTCCCCTCGCCTTTAGGCAGTCTCTTTCAGGTGATGGAAGCTCCCAAGTGCAGTCACCAGCCACTTCAATCGGCTGGGAGAAGTGGCCATGGGACGTATGCACACACATATACTCCCCTCGCCCCAAGGCCACTTCTTCCAGCAGATGAAAGCTGCCTTGAAGGCAGAGTCCCCAGCCGCTTTGGCGAGGCAGGGCTGCTCATGTGCCCTGGCCTTTAGGCAGTCTTTTTCAGGCAACGGAAGCTCCCCAAATGCAGTCACCAGCCACTTCGATTGACTGGTAAAAGCAGTCTCAGGGCGAGTGCAGACACACACACACACACACACACACACATACACACATTCCCCTTGCCACGAGGCTGCTTCTTTCAGCAGATGAAAGCTCCCTTGAAGGCAGAGTCCCCAACTGCTTCAGGGCAAGGCGGGGCTGCCCATGTCCCCTCGCCTTTAGGCAGTCTTTTTTGGGCAATGGAAGTTCCCCAAATGCAGTCACCAGCCACTTCGATTGGCCAGTACAAGCGGCCTCCGGGCGAGCGCACACACACACACACTTGCCTCCTGTATTTTTCCTATTTTGCAAAACTATGATATTGCTTTTGAAATGCAGTGGCCCAATAGTGCCAGATGACAGTATTGCAAGTATCATCTCACCATGGATTTATATAAAAACATCCTGATATTGGCAACCCTCATTTATTTTCCTGATTTGTTTTTCTTGTAGCAGCTGTCCACTCAGATAATGTTTCATAAAACAATCTACCACAGCTATAAAATCCCTTTCTTGGTTGGTTATTATCAGCAGAAACGATAAGCATATTTATGAAATTAAGACATTCTCTATTCATCTATGTCAGATTAAATTCCTCTGAATTGATTTCCCCATTTTACTACCTATTCCTCCAGTGTGGATAAATTTTTCTGAAGCTTTTCCTTGAACATACCAGTTCAGCTAGCTACTTTACACAATTCAGTTTCCTCAGCAAATCTAATTAAATAAATAAGAACGAGTCTCAACTAATTGCTCAACTAATAATAGTTGAATGAGTCTCAACTAAAACTGCTTTTTTCATCTCTTAATTGGAAGATCTATGGATTATTTTTCCTTGTCATTGTTTTTATTAATATGTGACCAACTTAGTAGACAGTCCTCAGAAATATTTATTTCTCGTGGCATAAAGTTTAGCAGCACACCAAGGATATGCTGCTAAAAAATAGAAGGCTCCTGTTATTGGGTGAGTTGGTAAATGGGGTCATATATAGATGGTCAATCTGACCATAATATGAACTGTCTATGCAAAGGTTATGGATCTTATTTGTCATCTTGATAGCATAATGCTGTAGGGAATCAATGTATTTCTAAAAGTAATTAAGAAAAATAAGTCATGAAGCCTTGAAACTGAAGTCTCTGACTGTGAAGGTGAAAGCCAAGACTCTTCACTTTAACTTTTTCTGAAATACTGCATGTTAAGTGCAAGGTCAGCTGGAGACAAAGCTGAGAATCACCTATAAGGGTGAAATGGCAATATAGAGTACTAGTGTTCAGTTTTCATAGGCACATGGATACATTTTAAAGTGGGAATTGGTTGACCTTGAATCGTAACAAAATAAGTCTCCATGTGCTTAACATCAAATATGGCAGAAAGCGTTTAAACAGATGCCTTGAAAAAATATGACAGAAGCTGGGAAGGATCAAGTTGAATCATCTCTATGGATATAGAAGTATATGTTTCTAATTGGCCAGTGGGGACAGGCTAAAAATAGGCATCAAACATATGCGAGCCATTTAAAGAAGCCAGAGGGGCATGGGGGGTTGGAAAGAAAGAACATGCCAAAAACATTTGGAGAAGGACAACTTTAGTGTTGCTTCTATGCTAATGCTAAAAGTTTGCAAAGCAAAATGGCTGAACTGGAATACATAGTTTTAGTGGGAAACACCAGTGTGGTGGAAGAGTGTAAAGAAAATCTGGTGCCATGGAGATGGTTCAGTGGGATACAGACAACTACCTGTAGATGTTCTATAAAAAAGGGTGCCAGGATTTAGTCAGCAATAAATTGCATTGAAACAAGATATAAAACATGATTTTCAACTTTTCACATTTTCTAGATTGAACAAATATTCATAGAATGGCTATTGGTGAAGGAAGTTATCCATCTCATGGCATGAAATTATTTTACATATTTTTTGAACTCAAAACATGTCAACAGAAAAATGTAATTGTGAATATCCTTTAAAAATATTCAGTGCTGTCAGCTGAGGGAAGAGGGAAAGAGGGAAGGAAGAAGGAACAGGGAGGAAGAAAGAAATGGAAGGGGTGGAGGGAGGATTCAACACTCAGTGCCAACTTCCATAAGGAAAGTTAGTAGGGAAAGTCAAAAAACTGTCAACTCACACTGATATTTTGCCTACCTCTTGTTATTCTGCTTCTCTATTTAGGTAAGGAAATATCTCTGAAATGGTGACCCAATAGATAATGAATTGTCTATTCTTTATTAAAATGATAACAACTCTCCCCCTCTAGCTATTTCTTCTGCAATCAGAAACAGTGTTCTACAGTGTTTTATAGTAGTTACAACTATGTAGACAACATACACTTTATTTGAAGTTGCATTACTCTCATTGCATGAGTAATTTTCTATCAGGTTTCATAATAATTTAAACTTATTGGGGCAGATCTGGTTGAGCGACAAGGTACCATTCCATTTCATTTTTCTATTTATTTATTTTTATTCCACCCTTATTCTTAGACATCAGAACAAATATATTTTTACCATGTTTTATTGTATTCAGAAAGGTGAGATTAAGAGAGTATTTGAAATTTGAATGGGGCTTTCAATTACTATCTCTATGAATCAGACCTAAATCCTTCATAGTTATACTGAAGTTTGAAAAAAAAGATTCCTTTTTTTTTTTTACTTTTTGCATTTTCAGTCTGGGAAGGAGGGATGGAGATATGAACTTTATTCTACATCTAATAAATCCAAAATGTTACCCAATGTCTCTCACATGTAACTGTTTCTTTCTGGTTGCTTTTAATACAATGTAAAGCATACTTTTCCAAGAGAAATAAAAAGCAGTTGGATGTAGTTTAATTCCCTTTGCCTAATGAATTATAGCTTATTTATCAACAGAAGATCGGATTTTAAACTGATCATGATATCATTTGATACTAAGTGGTTCCAGCTGAAAACTATGGTAAGAAAAAAAATCACTACCAAGATCATAATGCTGTACACAAATTCCTATTCAAACATAAGCCTGTGAGCAGTGAGAGCTTTTCCATCTCAGCCAAATATTTTGAATCTGAAATGTAAACATATACACACAGATGAAGATTTTGTTATTTTAAACACCAGAAACCTTGGAAATGGACACTCCAGTGTTCTTACAAGACTGCTACTATTTTAGTATTTGCATTCAACCAGTGTGGCTAGTCCACCTGGATTTCTTATATCAATAAGTATTTCTTTGGTCCCATTCTGGAAGAGTGTATATACACTCCCCTGGATCTGTTTTCCTATTGCAGGAAAATGTTATCAATTTAAATATAATTTTTCATATATATAAATGTATCCAGATTAATAAACATGGATATATTTATGTATACATTTGCGGGTTTCTCATATCAAGGGAATGAACTTTTTATTGACTATGTGGGAGAAAACAATTTTTTAGATAAACTAAATTCCAGTGCCTTATAGCTGATTGCATTTCCATTTTACTCAATTTTAGGATATTGAAGTTTATAACCCATGAAGTTCCCATGGCACAGAGAAGAGACTTTGAGCTTTGGAGCAACTATACATTCCCACCCCCAAACCTGATACAGTAGCTAGTCAGTTCCAATTGCTGAGCTTAGCACTAGGGGGTTGTTTAGTTGAAAGCCAAGTTAAGCAGACAGAGGATAACCAAATTTAAAAATTGAATTTAATATGGTGAGTATTATCCAGCAGTTTGTTTAATCTCAAAGATCCCAAGGGTTATATGTAATAACTATATTGTTGTCTTTTTAATAAATTGGTATGAACTAGAATTGATCAAAGGACAGTTAGTAACATAAGGTTTCATCAGGGACAAGAAAAAAATTGAGGCCCCAAGAAAACAATGCAAGATTATAGTTATTCACAATATAAAATAAAACTCCAGTTCCTGTTTTCTTGTGGAAAAGAAGAAGGATTAAATGAGCTAATAGATTAGATATCCAATAGTTATAATAAATAAAATGAACTTTGGCATAAGAGAGATGTGACTTTTGGCTAAAGCTTTTCAATAGAATGATAAAAAGTTTGCCTCCCAGTTGTTTAATATTTGTAACATCAACATTATTTCCTCCCTGGTTTCAAACTACCCTGCTAATGTATAGATTTTAATATGGAAGAATTGCATACTCCATATTATTAAGATACACAGAATCTATTTTACATAACTTAAAATTAAACAAAGGACAGTTTAATGTGAGAAATAAAACTTGAAATTTAAAAAATACAGAACAACTTTGAAATATATTTAAATTCATGCGACAATCTTTCCATATTCTCTGCTTAAACCATGGAAATAAATGTAAAAGAACAAAAAATAAATAAAAAATAATTACATTCTAATTATATATTTTAATTGTCTAAAATACCACTATTTCTTTTATTAATAATACAGCTTCATGTTAAATTGTATAAAATACTGTTATGTTAATTGCATAATATGATGCTGAATTTTGTATTAAATGTTTATCCTGAAATATTTTTACGGGCTTTGGATCATGTCGGAGCTATTACACGTGGCATTTTCAATTAACTATATTGTTTCTGAAAAAATATCTTGCTCACAAAGATTTTTTTTTAAAAAAAGCAAGCCAGAAATAGCAAAGGGGACTTATCTTTCTTTTTTCAGAATTTCATTAAAGAATGAATATTGGGAAAAATATGTAGCTGAAAAAGAAGGGTAAAGTATTTGTTGACCTCAATACAAACAGGACTCCATGTTATCTTTATATAAATGTTTTTTAAGTCAGATATACCTTTGCATCTGTGAATGTAAGATTACAGCTTAACTCAACTGAAAAAATAACTATCCAGTCTGGGTTTGTGTATTAAAATTAAAACATTAAGATGATGTTCAATAGTACTTAAGGGCCTGTCACATTGGCTG
>BHFT01006932.1:0-12893 GCA_004320025.1 Laticauda laticaudata | reverse complement strand
GCGCACCAATGTGCCTACCATCCCTGTCCTATTGTTTCTTTTATTTTTTTTATTTTTCTTATAGGTATCCATGTATTAACTATGTTTTTACTTATACCTATTATCTTGTAAGCAATTGACAAAAATAAATAAATAAACAAAAAAGGCTGTCACCTTAGAAACCTTTTCCCTGCTATCCTCAAATTGGTTGGCTTCTTGGAACTCAACAAAGAAAAGAAGGTTCTTTTCTGGCACATTTTAAAAATGCATTTGTGTACTGGACAGACACTGTATTTATCAAAGCAAATGATGTATGTCTGCTGTGTCCCTTTCCTTTATTGTGCTTGCAGTCTTTTTGAGAGTGACACTAATGACCGGTGATGAATTGGTGTTTGAGAAGAAGGCCTTGTTGCTCCTTGGAGTCTTCTTTCTGCCTGATTTTTTGGTCTCTGGTCTTTTTCCCTAACAGAACCATAATTTCAGAACTGTTTTCCCCCGCTACCCCCTTTCACCGGTCTTTTCAGGAGGCTAAAAAGGAACAGAAATATCTAATACAAATTCAATTAAAAAGCATCAAACTAATTTGTGCTGACATGCAGATGCAAAAAAAAAAAAAAAAGCTATATGGAAATGTCAGATTTCTTTCTTTCTTTTTCTTTTTAATTGTTTCTGGTCTTCCAGGCCTTGGCAGTGGACATTAAATTGTGTCATTGCCCTTAACCTCACTCAGACTATGCCAGGGTTTTGCGGTGGCACCAAAGGAGTTAAAATCCAGAACAGTTATGAGTTTGCCAGTGGAGTAGATTCATTCAGATAGCTATAAGTGAAGTAAAAATAGTAAAAAAGGGAAGTAAAAAAGTAAAAGTAAAAAGTGCAGTAGATTGAAGAAAGGGGCAAAAGCTGGACTGAGCCCCAGAGGCTTTTGAAGAGCATAAATTTCTCAGCCTTTCCCAATCTGATATCATACAAGGCCCATGGGATTATATCTCCTGGAATTCCAAATACCACAGCTCTGATGCAAGCAGCTCACTTGAAAGAACCCATGTATTTGTATGGTGTGGATGGAAATACCACCCTTTGTCACATCCCAGCTGACTTGTTTTCTTTCCATACAGTGATCCTTTCGACAGCTGTTAGTGTCACAGATTTCCTAACCATCAGCCCATGTTATTTGCTGCAGAAAACTGCTCTCCAAACAGCCCCTTTTCTGAAGTACAGAATATGTGTGTACTTTGGTTGTGGATACTTTTTTTCATTGCTGTCATAAAATCACTAAAAGAATGGTTGTAGGTCCAGGACTACCTGTACTGAAGCATCCCCAGTATTCCAGGAAAGCTCTAAAGATGGACTTTAATAAATATTAGAGAACTTGTTGACTAATCCTTATGCATACACTGAAACATTTGCATTAAAAGACTGTCATAGAGAAAAGCGGCTCAATGTATTTTCCAAAGTATCTGAGGGCAGGATAAGGACAGAGATGGTATTCAGCAGGTTCTGACTAGTTGTGGAGAACTGGTAGCAGAAATTTTGAGTAGTTTGGAGAGCCGGCAGATACCACCTCCGACTGGAGATTTTACAGTATCCTTCCCCTGCCACGCCCACAGAACTGCTAGAAAAAATTTTAATCCCACCACTGGATAAGGACTAATGGAAACTCATCAAGGAGAGAACCAGAATTAAGGAGAAATTTCCTGACAGTGAGAACAATTAACCAGTGGAACAGCTTGCCTCCAGAAATTGTGGGTGCTCCATCACTGGAGGTTTTTAAAAAGAGNAACAGCTTGCCTCCAGAAATTGTGGGTGCTCCATCACTGGAGGTTTTTAAAAAGAGATTGGACAACCATTTATCTGAAATGGTATAGAGTTTCCTGTTTGAGCAGGGGGTTGGACTGGAAGACCTCTATGGTCCCTTCCAACTTTCTTATTCTGTTATTCTGACCTCTATTTTTGCACCTGTTTTAATGGGTTATTCATTCATTAACACGGAGAACCTCTTAACTAAAATTACCTCTCATTGAGGAAAGTAATATTAACATTTAATCTTTCCTAGGGAAGTTAAAAGAATGGAGCCTCATTTTATATGGAACTGCTGAGCACCCTTCCTCTAATATCAGCACTCAGTACTTTAGGTCAATAATTTCTTTGGAAATGGAGCCTTCAAAAGTTGCTTTCTTCCAAAATCAGATGGAGATCGCCGAGGAGGAAGATGAATACACAGGTAAAATGCCCCAAACCATTTATTTCTTCTTTCTAGCTCTGCTTCAGAGAAGAACAACTAAGATGATCAAAGGCCTGGAGACTAAAACACATGAAGAACGGCTGCAGGATTTGGGTTTGGCTAGTTTAAAGAAAAGAAGGACTAGGGGTGACATGATAGCAGTATTCCAGTATTGGAAAGGCTGCCACAAAAGAAGAGGGGGTCAGATTATTCTCCAAAGCACCGGAGGGCAGGACAAGAAACAATGGTTGGAAACTAACCAAAAGGTAACCTGGAATTAAGGAGAAACTTCCTAACAGTGAGGACAATCAACCAGTGGAACAGCTTCCCTCCAAGAAATCATGGGTGCTCCATCACTAGGGTTTTTAAAGAAGAGACTAGACTTATCTGAAGTGGTACAGTTCTCTTGTTTGAGCAAGGGGCTAGACTAGAAGACCTCCAAGGTCCCTTCTATTCTATTCTATTTTGTGCACAAGGAGCCATCCATGATTTCATTTCTTTGAAAAACCAGAACAGGGCACTTTACAGTCTAGGAACACTAAGAATGTTTATTGCAGGATTGCCCAATCACCCACAAAGCTAAGCTTGGAAATACTCTTCTATGAATTTCCAAAAAGTTGTTTCTCTTACAAAATAATGAAAATGAGCACCAGGGCATTCCTTTCTTTCCTGGGACCACAAATACAAATTTGCATAAAATGAGATCTCTTTCAGATTTCAAAGAATCTTGGTTTTCGTTTAAAGAACAAGGAAGTAGAAAAATTCTGATATTGTGGGGGCTCGCACTGTTAGGCTTGTAAAGGAATGGGAAGGATGTTTTGAATTATGAAAACATCTGAAGTTGATTTCCAATAGTTAGAGAATGGAACTGCGTAGCCCACAATACATCTTGTGTCTCCTGGTGGCTGCCTTGTTCAGATGAGTAGAGACAGCAATTTAAAAAAACCCAATGTCCTTCATTTTTATACAAAGCACGCTATTTTCCTTTTTCTTTCCAGCAAGCTTTGATCAAACTACAACTGTTGGGAAATAAAATTGTGTCTAATGTAAAATGTCATTATTTTAATGACAAATGATGGGGCCAAAGTAATTAAGGGTCTTCTGAAAATTTAGTCCCTGTCTCTGTGTGAGTTATGCCCAATCTAGCACTAAACACACAAGCCTGCTAGTATGTTGACAATATCCCAATCCTGCAAAAAGAAAGGGGAAACATCCCCCCCCCAAAATGCATTGGTATTTTTCATGTTGTTCCAAGGGGAAACTTGGAGACAGTAATTTCTAATCAACACGGTCTCTCTTCTTGCTAACTCTTATATGTAATGGCTATCAGAGGCAGATGCTTGGTTTTTCAATGGAATGGTTGGTCTGTTAAACTGTCTCCTGTGTAGAATTGAGTTCTTCTATAGAAAAACTCACTAGAATTGTCTGAAGCAGCCAAGCAGTTCAGGTGTGGAACTAGCTCTAGTCTAGAACATCAACTTGCGAAGAAGATTCTCAAAAGCTAATTCTTCAGGTTTAGCGCAAGTCTGCAGAGAATCTAGGACAACTTGCTATAGCCAACTTGTCATGGCCATATCATCGCAGCCAACTCAACATGGGGCAACTTGCCAAGGCCAACTCAACATGGGACAAGAGTTACACTGATATCAAGAAATGGTGGAATAGAATCAGGCTTCCAAAGGAAGGACAAAATGAAATGTGAATGACAAAAATTAAAATTATTTTAATTAATTAAATTGAATTGTTGAATTATCCTTGGCGAATCATCCTGTGATAAGTTGGCCAAAGCATGTTGGCTGGGGCAAGTTGGCCAAAAGAAGTGGTCCTATTCTGTCTGTAGAACCCCATGGACACATCCAAATCATTTTCTTAGCAATAACGAAGAAGTGGTTTGTTCAATTTTTTTTCTGAGTTTTTTTTAAAAAATGATTTCATTATTCCCAATTTAATATTTTAGTATTTCCTAATGGTGTCCCACCACGTCCTATCAGACAGATTTTGATTAACTTCTTTTAGAGAGTCCCTCATCCATCCTTAGACATTGATGGGCTGAACAATCAGTGGGAATGCAGGCAGTAAAATTTCACTGAGCTGCCTTATTACCACAAAAAAAGATCTTTCTTCAGGTCTTTGCAGTAGATACATTTAGATAAATAGATTCTATAAAAACACAAGACACCGGTTTATCCAGAGTTGATTATGTCAATGGCAACGATTATATCAAGCATCAAATAGAGTAAGCCACTCTTATCCTTGGATCAGCCCAAGATAAATTTTATTGCTTACCAAATATAAGATTCCTGTTTGCCCCATTTCACACACAGACAAGTGCTCTGTCTAACTTCCATACAGAAAGACTGATATGGATCTTTCTTTCCATCTAGAACAGTAGGTGAGTGGAGGGAATGCAGGATAGATAAGCTGTGGAGTACACAATCAGTCTTGTTGCCTCAAAAAGAATAGCTTTGAAAGGCAGAAGAAAGGACCAGGGAGCTGAACCTACAACAGATTTTTCAAAGGGCAGGAATAGACCCCATAGTAAAACAACAACAATAACCTTATTCACTAATCCTGAATTGTCTACACTGTTGGCTCACAGGAAAAGTTATCTACATTAGGAGCCAGACACGTTGCACACAGAACCTAATAGTTGCCATACAGTCATGCTATTAGAACACAGGATATTGACCAAAACTTAACACAGGTTCACATAACTTTGTGGTCTTTTATCAAAGTTATTTTGCAAGTCCCAAGTCAATAAAAAATTAACCAAAGCTGTAAGCTATGATAAAACATTAGCATATGAAGGAGGTCCTTGGTGGTCTCTCAACTTAGTTATTTTCATGCAGACATTTCATGACTCAAACTAGGCAACATCATCAGTGCAATCTCCACTTCCTTCTAATACTGATGATGTCACCTAGCTTGGTAAGGAAATGTCTGGAAGTAAAAATCCAAACTCAAAGTGAGCACCAAGGACATCTCATTTGAACCCCCGAGCTGCAAATATAGCAATAGGCTTAGGCTTCTATACTGCTTTACAGCCCTCTCGAAGCAGTTTACAGAGTCATCCTCTTGCCCCCAACAATTTTGGGTCCTCATTTTATTAATCTCGGAAGGATGGAAGATTGAGTTAACCTTGAGCCTGGTGAGATCAAACTGCCAAATTGCAGGCAGCCGGCTGTCAGAAGTATCTTGCAGTACTGCATTCTAACCACTGTGTCACCACTAGGTAGGATCAAGCGAACTAATCAAGCAACAGGTTTTTTTTGTGGCAAGGGGGCATCAAGTCTGGATATGTGGGTATGTTGATAAACCAAGTACTGGATGCCATTGTGTAGGTTGAATTAGGAAGAGTTTTATATCTCTTCTTTCAACAGATCTGTCTGTCTCCCAAAGGTTTGTGTCATAGGAAATGTGGCGACCAAGGATGCGATGGTCCCAATGCTGATCAGTGCCTGAACTGTTTCCACTACAGCCTTGGAAGTATTAAAACTGGCAGGTAATCAGCAGGAAAAAGCCAGGAAAAAAAGATGGGGTTGCTGATGAGGGGTAGGTCACAAAGAGGGTGTTATGCCTCTGTCAGAGTCTGAATCCAAGGAAGAAGCTGGACAGCTGACAGGGAGTGGGAGTGTGGCTCCATTGGCTGTGGAGGAGGCTGTGGAAGGGCAAAGTCCAGCTGGGCAGAGCAACAGAGAAGTAGATGGAGTTCAGAGGAAGAACCAGGCCCACCCCCTCTTCATCCTAGGGCATGGAGTGAGGAATGGAGAAGAGAACAATGTGGGTTGCATGGCTTATGGGAGAGGAAAGGGCCCTGATTCCCTTCCCAACAGCTGGGAAGACAGTTGACAAGAAAGGCAGGGTGCATGCGGCTGGCTGTTGGGAGCAAATGTGACTTTATCCTGTGTTGTCGTGGCTTATCTGTGTTCCTGGCATCTTCCCAACCATGTGAGTTTTGCCATGCTTTCAAGCCTGAGATTCTTGCTCCTGCCCTGCCAAACTAATTACTTCAGTTTGGCTTGTTTGAACTTTAAGTTACAGTTTGTGTTGCTCATGTTTTGGACTTAATTTTCTGCACTCAAAGGCTGTTCCTGGGAGAGTTTTTCTCCAGCCAGAAGGTAACCTGGACATTGGGGGCAAAGTTAGAGATAATAAAGGGACTCTTATTGTTTATCTGACTGTGTTGCCTTTTTGCCATGCCCCGGGTCATCACAGAGGGTTTGATATATTTTGTGTGGTTAATTCCACATTTCTAAACTAGCAACACGTTGTATGTCACTCATTCCCCACCTATCCTCCAAGTTCACTGTGGCTATTATTATCCTCAGATTTTTCATAGTTAACATGACCACCAGACAATTCCTTACCTTTTTTTTTTAAACATCAGTAGCTTCCTCTTCCTCCCTGAATGTGGGGCTGACCCTGAGGAGGAAGCAGACTGATAGAAAAAGCTACACTAAGGTTCTCTGACTTCTCCTTTCTAATTCCATCCTTCTAAGGCCGATTTCCCCAACTTGATGCACACCAGGTGGGTCAAACTACAACTCACATAATTTCCAGCCCCTGGAGCCAAACATGGAGCTAATCCAACAACATCTGGAGGACAGGTTGGGGATCTTTGGTCCAAGATCTATCCAAGAAAGGGAGTTAATGTTTAGGATGGAAATGATCTATGCGAGCTACTTTGCTGCTCTTCTTTTTTGGCAGCTCTTGCCATCGTGGCTCATCCTTTGGTTTAATCTGGAACATTTGTGGACTTTTTCCAGGAAGTGCGTGAACTCCTGCCCTCCTGGCTACTTTGAGGACAGCCTGCAACGTAAGTGCCGCAGGTGTCACAGGGGCTGCGAAGCATGTTTGGACCGAAGCCAGAACTCATGCACAGCCTGCAAGCGCGGTTATTATCACCATCAAGAGACAAACACTTGTGTGATGCTGTGTCCAGCTGGATTTTACTCTGAGGATGGTAAGAAAGGGGAATGCCAACACTCACTGATGGGTGAAAATGTTTTTTTTTTCCTTCTCTGAGGGGCATCCACAGTACAATCTGCAATGGTTTCTCTCTTATTATAATAGTTTTAGGTTCCTTTGCATGAAAATGGCATGAATGACCCCTGTATTGTCTCTATTTTCCTTCCTTCCTTCCTTCCTTCCTTCCTTCCTTCCTCCCTCCCTCCCTCCTTCCCTCTGTCCCAATTATTTTTATGTATTTTTAATTGTATTCATCTTAGTGTACTTTAGTTTGGTCTCTTGCAAAACAATTCTGGAGTTACCATCATTAAGCAGCAATATAAAAACACATTAACTAAGAACCGTAATAGTTTTAAATAAAATAATTTGTCTTTTAATTGATTTCACATTTTTCAGATTGCCAAAGCTACCCCCGAAGATCTCATAAAATTGAAGGAAAAGCATAAGACTTTCCAGCACATTAAATAGAAGCGTGTAGTCTTTGTAGCAACTTTGGCTTTAAGAACTGGTTTTGTTTTCATCCTCCTTGAAAATGAAATAGCTTCTAAAACCTTTAATGTTTGCGCTCAGTGGGTAGTTTCACTAATTGACTGTTGTCCTGCTGAGAGAGGGAAAATCAATCAGCTTTGGTTTTGTTACATTGGAGAAGGGGAACCATGTCAGTCTGTGGAGACAAAAGAGCCTGGTAGTACCTTTTCCAAGTAACATTTTTTTAAAAAAAGCATAAGCTTTCATGAGCTAAATTTCATTTTGCCAGATGCATGGAGTAGCTAGATTGATGTAGGATTTACACTGGGATGAGATACGGGATAAATGGATGGATGGATGGACAGCTGGATGGATGGATGGAGGGGTGGATGGATTGATGGATGGATGGATGGAAGGATGGATGAGTGAATGGATGGATGGTTGGATGGATGGTTGGATGTATGTATGTTTGGATGCATGCATGCATGGATAGATAGACAAGTAGAGAGGAAGACAAGTTGGTTATGCATATGTATTGTGCAGTTTGGTCTAGTGGTTAAAGCACAGGACAAAAACTTGGAGACTGAGTTCTAGTGCTGCCTTCGGCGTTAAAGCCAGTTGGATGGCTTTGGGCCAATCACCAGGAGACGGTGAGTTCTACTCCCGCCATAGACATGAAAGCTGGCTTAGCCCAATCACCAGCAGACTTGTGAGTTCCAGTCCCACCTTATGCACGAAAAACTTCTGCCTTAGTCACAGTTTGGTGACTAAGAGCCAGTTCCTCTCTCTCAGCCCAACTCACCTCACAGAGTTGTTGCAGGGAAAATAAGAGGAGGAAGGAGAATTAAATATCTTCACCATCTTGAATTATATATAAAAATTATAAAGGGGGATATAAATAAGTATCTGCATTATCAATCTGTCTTCCTCTCCTTCCACCCTGTGCCCTGGCTCACCCCAATGTAAATCTTACACCTGTCTAGCTATTCCATGCATTTGATAAATCAAGCCATCCCTTATTTCCTCAGCTGATGCCTTTTAATAAAACATATTGCTGGAAAAGGTGCTTCTTTTTTGAAGTTTTGTGACATGTTTCCCTTTTCCTATCTGAAACTAATTTTGCTTCACGTTTATGTTGGTTTCCTTTTTTTTTCCTTCTAGCACAAAGGGCAGTTTTTATTTATTTAGTACTTTTGAAATCAATTTTCCCTAACGCCTGTACAATTTGGACAGGCAAAGTGCTCTGATAGCATTTGGAGAAATACATATATTGTTGCAGAAGTGTGTTTCAGCTAACCTGTTGTGTTAACATGGACAATTTCTCCTCCCACAGTTGTTCCTCACTGATTAAAATAGGAGATCTGGGGACTGATCAAGGATGGCTATGGTTGGTTGATTGACATGCTGCAGGATTACTTTACTGAACCCAGCATTTAAATAAATGATATTTTTAATTGCAAATGAAGACTTCCAAATGATGCAACTAAACTAATTTAATTAATGGGATTGAGTAGTACTATAGATTTGGCTCCAAAACGATTGGTTGCAGATTGACAATATCTACATGCAGCTTTTTAAAGTATATTTCTGAGAAAAGATGCAGCTGCTTTAAAGAGTTATAAAGAGATCCACTATCCGTGACCTTGCATGTTAGGGAGAAACATGCTGGATTCAAATCAAAAGTACTGCTTAACCTTATTAATCAAGACATTGATTTCATCTCTTGCCAATCTGAGATGGGATGAAGAATGTTTCTGACACTTTTGTCAGGATTCTGGAAGTTACCCCAGTTAAATGATGAGTCTTGAGCCAAACTTCCAAAACCTCAAAAGGATTTATTGGGAGTTAACATGTCTGCACTGCCTGGGTGTAGCCGTCTCTGAGACACATCATTCTTTGTCACCCTTGACCCTGATTTTCCCCCACCCCCTGGGTGTATCATAATTCATATTCTCCAATGAGACACATCCAGAGCCAAGAGTCATCAATCATGTTCTCCAGTTAGATATTTGCGGGGCAGTAACTTCAGTCACCTAGTTACTATCTTTGAAACTATTTATGGAATGCACTTTTAATTTCAAAGCTTACTCACTGCTCTTTCAAACCCCTTTCCCCCCTCCCTTTCTGTTGGCAACTCTAAAAAGACCGTATAAATATTTTATGAGTTGACAACTTTGCAATAAAATCTGAAAAGGCACCAGTGGTTTTAAAACCAGCATTTAAATTAATTGACCTGGGTTTTGAATATTTAAGACATTCTTGCTTAAAGTTTAGAATTTCTCCAAATTGAAAAGGTCTAGGAAGTGATATATTTTAAGTTGAAATGAATAGTTAATTACTTCTGTCATCCAGTCTATTTTTTTTTAAAGTACCATTATTGTTCAGTGTCAGTTTAACTTGCTGTTAAATATGCTATAAGTCATAAATGTTAAATCTGTTTGTTTAAATGTTATGCGTTCATAATTGCTGGAATTTCTTTTCACTATGGCCTCTTCTCCCTACCCTGAAAAGGTCAAAGGCGTTGCCAGAAGTGTCATCAAAACTGTAAGAAATGCTTTGGAGAGATGGACAAATGTTCTGTCTGCAAAGATGGATTCAGGTGAGTAGAAGCTGGTGAAGAAAAAAAATGCAAGGATTTCAGAAGTTAACTCCTTGCTAGAAACTAGCACTGCGATTTCAGCTGATTGAACAAAGAAAGTGGGGGTATCAAAAATTGTTAATGGGTAACTGTTGACCTCCTTGCTGGATCTCCTCTAAATATCACAAAGAGCATGTGAAGTGATTTCCAGTGTATGTGTTTCCATCATTTGAAATGCCCAAACTTTGATCTTCCTGGTGTCAGGATTCTGGCAGTTACCCCAATTAAATCATGAGCCTTGAGCCAAACTTCCAAAACTTCAAAAGGATTTATTGGGAGTTAACATGTCCGGCACTGCCTGGGTGTAGCCGACTCTGAGACACATCATTCTTTGTCACCCTAGACCCTGGTTTTCCCCCACCGCCTGGGTGTATCATGATTCATATTCTCCAATGGGACACATCCATAGCCAAAAGTCATCAATCATGTTCTCCAGTTAGATATTTGTGGGGTAGAAACTTCGGTCACCTGTGGTAGAAACTTCGGTCATCTTTGAAAGACTATGTATAGAATACACTTTTGATTTCCAAGCTGCCGCACTGCTCTTTCAACTCCATTTCCCCCCTCCTTTTCTGTTGGCAACTCTAAAAAGACCATAGAAATATTTTATGAGTTGACACCTGGCTTTGCAATAAGCTCTGCATAGGTTAGTCTTCTAACCAAACTGAATTTGCTCACTGTGGGTGGCATTGACTGGCCCGAACTGTTACTTCTAATAAGGGCACTTTTAATAAGGAGACCTTTTAAATTCTCTTAGGTTTTCTTTCTTTCTTTCTTTCTTTCTTTCTTTCTTTCTTTCTTTCTTTCTTTCTTTCTTTCTTTTCTTTCTTTCTTCTTCTGAAATTCTCTGAGCAAGAAACTTGGAAATGGTTTTAAATTTTTGTAGACAATTCCCAGCATCAAGTAGCAAATTTCGACAAATTAAGGGAAGCGTGATTTTGCACGATATAAAGTGACATCCCAGAACACATTTTAGTAACTGAAAATTGATGCAGAAGAAATTTGGCAGACAGTTCCCATATATTTATGCCCTCTCTTTAAATGAGAGGACATTGATGTAGCTCAAGGTGGCTTATAGGGGGACAGAGAGAGAGAGAGAGAGAGGGAGGGAGGGAGGGAGGGAGGGAGAGAGAGAGAGAGAGAGAGAGAGAGAGAGAGNAGAGAGAGAGAGAGAGAGAGAGAGAGAGAGAGAGAGAGAGAGAGAGAGAGAGAGATGGCTGATGGATGGAGGCAGGATATTTGGATCAGTGTGTACATTTAGAGGTTTGGGAAAAAAAAAAACCTATTATGTGCATTCTCAGCAAATGGGCATTTAGGATGGCATAGATAATTACAAAATATCCTTTTCATACAAGGGAGATTTTCTCAGCAGCTAGTGGCAATTGGTTGACCTTGTCTGGTCTTGGAAATTATGCAGGATTGGAGCCTAGGTAGTCAACAGACCAGAAATGACAATCAATTTCGGCTCTCCACACTCAGCTCCACTTCCAGTAAGCAACTCCAGCTTAACATTCTTGACATTGATAGATCAGTTCTTCACTGCTGAGAAGAAAGAAGTCCTGGACAGGTAGAAGATCTGCCTATTTCAGAACATGTAGGTTGCTCCCAAGCTTCCAGTCCTGGACCTATTCATCTGTTGTTTTCGGCCAATAGGTTCTTGACTCTTCTTGGGCATCAAAGTTGGAGATATTTGCTTCTTGTCATTCTTTAATCATCCCCACAACCATTGGTCCTTCCTTCCTTCCTTCCTTCCTTCCTTCCTTCCTTCCTTCCTTCCTTCCTTCCTTCCTTCTCTTTCTCTCTCTCTCTCCTTCCTTCCTTCTTTCCTTCCTTTTTTTTTAACAGAATGGAAAGAAAGCAATTCTTGGCAGTGACTCCCATTTGTTCTGATGGACAAACCTGCCCTCTTGTTACTGGAGTAAAAGAAATTTTAGTCCAATCTTCTGATTGCTGATTCTGATTCTCATTACTATAGATAAAACACTGTGAGTTCACTAGCAGTATTTGGGAAAAAAATAGAGCAACACTAAAATCTCATTACTGTGGGGAGAGGATTCCAGAGACAGAAAAGTTACTTCATCCATAACCTCTATAGGCACGCTCAGCTCCACTTCCAGTAAGCAACTCAAGCTTAACATACTTGACGTTGATAGATCAGTGCTTCACTGCTAAGAAAGAAGTCCTGGACAGGTAGAAGTGGGGGAGGTTACAGCTTGTGTACCTGACCAGGCAGAAGATGGTAAGTGACTTTACTGGAAGGATGTTGATATCTTGGAAAAGATGGGGCTAATTCAAGAATATCAGGAAGATGTTTCTGTGGGAAGCTTCATAAGCTTGTTGTTCGGTTGCTAAGTTGTTTCTGACTCTTTGTGACCCCTTGGACCATAGCACCCCATCCACTTACCCCTTCCTCCACTGTCTCTGGAGTCTGCCCAAATTCGTGTTCATTGCATCAATTATTTAACCATCTCAGACTCATAGTATTTTTGGAAGTCAAAGCTCTACCATCACGGGGTTAATAATTCTGGAGATGGGGAATGAGCAATGAATTTTGGTGCTAATTTCTTAGAGGGTTGTAATGATTTTAAGAATTTTGTGGACAAATATACATGGTCCCCA
>BHFT01006931.1:0-26269 GCA_004320025.1 Laticauda laticaudata | reverse complement strand
TGAACCAATCCCTTTTAGTTTTAAACAACCAATCAGAATGTATTATTTGGAGCCAGTTATTTGCATACAGAACATAACTGTCATTGGCCACAAGCCGGCAGGCTAGCCGCTAGATAAAGGGCTGCCGCGGCTTGGGCTATGTTCCGTTTCTTTACCTAGCAGTTTAAAATAAAGAGTTGTTGTTTGAACCTGGTGTCACGCGCTTCTTTCCGGATGGAACAAGTACCCATCTCTCAAGATTTATTCCATGTCTACAAAGTAGCAGCGGTTTTTTCTTCAAATAGTTATCTGCAGCTTGTTTTTTTCTGATTTTGTAGAGCTCTATTGGACTCCTAAGTTGTGTCCTACCAATTAAGTTCCCCCTATAAACATGAAATCTTCTGATGTTTAGTACTACAATAGATTTGGAAAACTAAAACATAAAAATATTTTCTCATCTTTTACTGGAGGGGTAAAAAATAAAGTAACTCTACAAATCTCTCTTATCTTTTAAAGTCATGGCAATTTTTAACAGTAAGTGATCCAAATGCATCTCAAGAGTACATTCGCAAGTTTATCTTCTCTGTATAAGTCTAAGCAGAAGTTATGCATAGATCTATAAAAATGCTAATTGATTTCGCCTTCTTTAACCGTCCTCAACTTTTGTGACATAATGAAAGTCTGACCAACGATTCCCCTGTGGCGCACTTGCGTCGTAGGATATGTCGCGCCGTTTTTAAATGAGAAGAGCGGGACGGGACGGAAGAAGATTGCTATGGATTCGCTGGTAAGCGTAATGTGGAAGGCCTGTTTCGGTAGTTTCCCTCGGCGTTTTTGTGGCAAGATTTCGTTTGTTTATGGGATCAGGCTTAAGAATTTCTAGTCTGTTCCCCCTCTCTTTAAAGGGTTCTGAAATAAGGCGTATTGAATGATATCGTAATGAAAGCATAGAGCTCTTAAATGCTGGATCTGTAATGGAGTCTGTATTTTATTACGCCTAGTGAGGCGATTAACTGGGAAAGACAGTTTGAAGCTCTAGGAATCTCTTAAACTAATGTTGGCTTAACTAGTTCTAGTCTTCCACTATTCATTTATCATTAGATATTGAAAGAAAATAAAAGGTTGTGACAGCTCAGTATCTACATTGATACAGTCTTTCATGAATCATATTTGCCTCAACAATTGCAGATAATTTTAAGGCTATCCAATGCGCTATTGTTGCAGAAAAGAGAGCAAAGGGGAAACACTTAATAGGATACTTATAATTAGTGGTTATCAACAAAGCAGGTGTACACCACTATTTTTATATTAAAATATATTTTGCATTACTTTCAGTTAAGTTATCTTGAGTCACTTATGTGTAAGTTGGATGGCTACAAATTTTTGTTTGTTTAATTAAATTAATTAATGCTTTACAATGTAATTTTATTGACTCATATGAGACCACATAAGGTTGCTTATATTTAGAATAATTTCATTTCAGAACAAGTTTTTTAAGGATGAGTACTGTGTGTTTGTCTGATGTAAAAGGTAATGGGATTTTGTTACTAGAAGATATATGTCATATGGATGGCATTTATACCATATTAATGGGATGTTTTTGTAGTGTAAAATGGCACAGAACAGATCACTGTTTTTGCTACATAGATTATAAAAGTTTTTTTTTTAATTTCATCATCATTAACCCACCTTATAATGAAAATAGCTAATTTCAATTATATTTAGTAACATTTGTTGGAAATGGATAAACGTAAACCTATGACAAGTATTTGAAAAATACAGGTTGTAAGAATAACTGTGTACAAAGAGTTGTATACAAATGGTTTATCAAAAGAAAATGAAAGCTTCCTGAGTTCCCTAACAATTAATGTGAAAGTAATATGTGGTCATCCAGATTAATCTATAATTCTATTGAGTTGTATTGAACTTTTATTTTACTTTTATTTTCAAAAAGCATATTTTCTTTTAACAGAATCATTTAAGGACAGAGTACAGGCTAAGAATCTTCAACAAAGAAGAATAATTAATGTTTATTTTTTAAACTATATTGAAATGGATAAGACTGAGGTTTACTAAAATATATGAGAATCTATCACATATTGCAGCATTTTATATTGATAAAATGAAAATAAATATTCAGATACTTCTAAAATTTTGAGTTTTGATAACTTTGGGCATTTTTAGATGTAAGTTCCATTACAATAAATAGTAGGCTGTTTTTGAAATAAAGTAGATTCTTATTAAAAATTTATATGTGACATATAAAGGTAGATAGATATGGCCATAAAGAGCCTACTCATTACAGTTGCATTTGTGATAGCTGTTAAGTGACGCATATCATTTAACAATTTCCCCATCCCTGCTTTCCCCATGCAATTGATATAATAATCAAAGCTTTCTGCAGCTTTTAGAATTTTTTTGCCATGGTGTTCAATCTTGTTAAGGCAGCAAAACAGTTTGTCCTGTGGTAAAATGGCCATTTCTGGGTTGCCACCATATGGCCAGATTCAAACTACTCAATTTTCCTGTCTTAATGTGCTTTGCATAGTGATACATAAGCCTTCTGCAGCTTTCCATAGTGCTGTGCAACCTTGTTAATGAGGCAAAATTTGTTCTTTGCCTGCTCAGCACAATTCTGTCATAGGATACATCATACCGTTTTTAAAAGAGAAGAGTACTTCAGGATTGAAGAAGATTGCTATGGATTTGCTGGTAAGCATAATGTGGAAGGCCCGTTTCGGTTGTTTCCCTCGGTGTTTTTGTGCCAAGATTTCATTTGTTTATGGGATCAGGCTTAAGAATTTCTAGTCTGTTCGCCATCTCTTTAAAGAGTTCTGAAATAAGGCGTACTGAATGCAGCTGAGCAACAAAGCAACTCATCCCAGTGCTATGGAAGGCTGCAGAGCTGTTCAAAAGATAAGGAAGAGTATGTGGGACTGCTGGGATGGGAATCAAGTGTAAAGCCAGCAGAGAGCCATTGGTGGTGGGAAATACTTGCAGGGATCCAGTTAGGGGTGGATGGTGGGGAAGATGAGTGGAGGGCATTGGAGCATCCCTGCTGTTGGTTGTAAAGGTAATATGGGAGCGCTCTAGCAACCATAACTTCAGGACTGGGTCATAAGTAGTTCTGGGGTTGCTATAACTTCAAATGGTCATTAAGCAGCCAATTTTTATGTTGAAGACTGCCTGTAAATATCAGTAGTTAAGTAAAAAAAAAAAGATAAAATTACTCTCAATGTGCACATGGCTTTGCAGTTTTAATCTTGTTGATTATCTCTATCTTTTATGTCTTATCCTATTGGAGATTCTAATTTTTGTTCTGACTTTATTTATGTATACAAAATGTCTTGTTTTATTGTACTTTGCTTTATTGTGCTTTGCAATTCTCCTCCCCTCCCCCGTAGAGTTCTAAGTCACATTTTGGTAATTTATTTATTAATTTACAAATGGAAAGTTTGTGGCAATTT
Source organism: Laticauda laticaudata (assembly GCA_004320025.1). NCBI lineage: Eukaryota > Metazoa > Chordata > Lepidosauria > Squamata > Elapidae > Laticauda > Laticauda laticaudata. Next base: position 22,823 of record BHFT01006931.1, on the reverse strand, counting down.
TGCATCAAGCAAGTCTATTAGTGACATTTTTCCAACAGCATGTACTCATTTCATATTTCTGTCGCATTTTGGTAATTCTCAAGTTTGATAATATTTTAAACTTTTTCATTATTAATAAGATCATGATCAGCATTTTAGCAATAAAATGCTAAAATAAAATATTTTAAATGTATATATGTATGTATGCTGTTTTTTAAGAAATAATGCTATTGCACACTTAATAGACTATAGTAATTTTCAACTTACACAACTGTTTGTTTAGTGACTGAAGTTAAATGGCACTGAAAACATTGACTTAAGTCCATTTTTCCTATGTACTGCTATTGCAGCCTCCCCATGGTCATGTGACCAAAATATAGGCGCTTGACAACTGGCATGTATTTGTGACAGTTATACTGTCCTAGGGTCACCTAATAACCGTTTGAAAACTTTTCAGCAGCTTCTCACAAGAAAAGTCAGCAGGAGAAGCCAGATTCATTTAATAACTGCATTATTTGTTTAAGAATTGTGGCAAAAAGGTCATAAATTGGGGCACAGCTCAACTGTCTTGCTTATCAATGGAACTTTTGGTCTCAATTATGGTCATAAATCAAGGATTACACATACAGGAAAGTATCATAGGATAGGATAGAATTCTTTATTGGCCAAGTGTGATTAGACACACAAGGAATTTATCTTTGGGGGAATCCGCTTTTAGTGTACATAAAAACAAAAAAAATATATTCATTAAGAACTATAAGATACAACACTTAATTATAATCATAGGTTACTAAATAAGCAATAAAATAATACTACGAAACAAAACAATACAAATCATAGAGATACAGGCAATAAGGTTATAGTCATAAGTGGGAGGAGATAGGTAGTAGGAAGGATGAGAAAAATAATAGTAACACAGTCTTAGTAAATAGTTTGACAGTGTGGGAATTAGTTGTTTAGCAGAGTAATGGCATTCGGGAAAAAACTGTCCTTGTGTCTAGTTCTGGTGTGCAGTGCCCTAGTATAGTGTTTTGAGGGTAGAAGTTCAAACAATTTATGTCCAGGGTGTGAGGGATCTGTAGATATTTTCAGTATATGGTATAAACATAACTTTTATAAGCACTGGGAAACAAAAGAATGTGTGATTTATTGTGATATTTATTTTATTATAGTTGGCTGGAAGTGAATACAATATCTCCATGATATGGTTGTGATTTCATTTAAAACTTTCAGTATATAGTATAAACATAACTTTTATAAGCACTGGGAAACAAAAGAATGTGTGATTTATTGTGATATTCATTTCATTATAGTTGTCTGGAAGTGAATACAATATCTCCATGATATGATTATAATTTCATTTAAAACTATTTCAAAGGGCTAAAGCTTCGCTCCAGATTTGTCATTTATTAAATATACTTGACTGTATGCACAGAAAAGCTCTAATGTTGAAATTATCTGTCTGTCTGTCTGTCTGTCTATCTATCTATCTATCTATCTATCTATCTATCTATTTATCTATCTATCTACACAGAATGTGATGACTGAGGGTGAGATACAAAACAAACACAGTCACAGAAAACAGGTGAAGCCCCTCTTATTCCTTCACTTTGCTTCCAAGCTCCGAATATCTTTAACAGAAGACAAAAAAACTCACACACAAACAGTTACACAAAGAAGGCAAAAAGCAACACAAACGAGGCAAGATAAGGGCTGGAGGATGTCCACAATAACACATACTGGGAAGGATGCCAAATTCAGAGAGGAACTATAAACTAGAGATATTTACATGCTTTGTTTCCAGCATTTGCTAGTACACAGGTCCTTACTCAGTTGTCACAGCTGCAGCCCATGAAGGCCCTCTCCTCCCAAGTAGTCCACATCTCTCCCTTATCCTCCCTGCCTGCCCTAGGATGGATAGGGGATGAATCTGGGTCCTCTGATTGCTCAGCCAGCCTCTGCACTTCAGTCTCCACTAGGGGCAGGACACAGACCAATTGACCAGATTATTACAAGGTGTGTGCATGTGTGTATGTGTGTGTATTTTGGTTATATTCACAATGATCTTGATAGAGTAGAGCAACAGGCCCTATCCAGTAAGGTGAAATTCAGTGGTGAGGAATGTACGGTAAGCTCCTGCACTTGGCAGGAAAAAAAAACAAATGCATGGGTACAGAACAGGTGGTCCCTGGCTCAGCAATAATAACTTTGAGATGATCTAGATGTCCTAATGCAGTGGTCCCCAACCTTTTTTGTACCAGGGACCAGTTTCACGATTATTTATTCTTCCACGGACCGGTACTTGAGTAACGTGAGACTCCACTGCCATCGGGACGGCTCTTCATTCAAAGCTGCCCCCCTCTTCGACGAAACTAAGGTGCAAGGATTCCTTCAGTACCCAAGCGCCGCTTTCCAACCGAAAACCCAGAAGCACTTTCCAACCGAAAACCAGAAGCTACCAAAAACCCAGAAGCGCTGTCGAAACAAGATGGCAGTGCCCAAGCTTTGTGGCCTGGTACAAAATGATCCACGGACCGGTACCGGTCCATGGACCAGTGGTTGGGGAACCCTATCCTAATGGACTACCATTTAAGTCTGATCCAGTTGTTTGCTGCAGCTGTCAGAAAGGCCAATGCAGTACTAGGATGCATCACAGGGACAGCATCTAAATCACAATAAGTGATAATACCACTTTATACTGCACAAGTGAGGCCACACTTGAAATACCTCATCCAATTCTGGTCACCGAGAAACAAAAAAAATGCTGATTCTCTAGAAAGAGTGCAAAGAAGAATGCCACAAAGATCTGGAGGCTAAATTTTATGATGAACAGTTAAGGAAGGAAATTAAGGAAACTAAGTATGTCTAGTTTAATGAATTTAAGTATTAGAGTGACATGATAGCTGTCTTCCAGTACTTGAGGTAAAGTCATAGAGATGTGACTTATTCTCCTAAACACCTGAGGGTAGGACAAAAAGCAATGGATGGAAGCTCTCAGAGAGAGATCCAACCTGGAAATAAAGGCCCGGTCCCACTGGCCGACGGACGCAAAACATATGCATAAAGGACACAGTGGACGAGTAAAATTTTGGGGGTGGCTCCGTCCGTTGTCATCCGCTCCAAAAAGTGGCAAAAATTTACATAAACAGAACGGAAAAGAATGGAAAAGAACGAACGTGGGTAGTATGTAGCAGGGATGTTAAACGGATGTTCATAGGAAGCCTAACGGATGAAAGTGGATGGAAGCGGATGACACCTCCGAAGGGGTTCCAGGGGAGAATTTCGAAGCAGACACATAGCGGAAGGCGGGTGCATAGCAGATGAAGCGGATGCATCACAGATGCCTATAGGAAACAAAGGGATGCCATGCAGATGCATATCGGATGCAAAGCATTCACTGCGCATGCGGGGAGTATGAATTGCATCAGCTCCGCGGATATAAAAGGATGCAGCAAAGACAGCAGTCAACAACAGGGAAAAGATGTGCGTGCCACATACATCTTGCAGGAACCATGGTTCGTCAGTCAGGCAAGAAGACGAAGCCTGTGCTACTCGTTCAAGCCCTGACAAGGTGAGAGAAGGCTAGAACCAGCATCCCACCCCCGGCACTCGACTCTGGAAGCTGCTGCTGCTGCTGTGGTGGACCAGCCTCAAGCCCCTCAAAGCCCTGCTGTTGAGGCCCTGCTGCTCAAGCCCCTGAAGGCCCTGCTGCTCAAGCCCTGAAAGCCCTGAACAATCTCAGAAGGCCTTGATGCTGAAGGCCCTGCTGAAGCCCCTGCCAGAGGGAGGAAGAGGGAAGGGAAGGAGAGGGAAAGAGGAAACAGTACACCGTTTCTGAGGAGCATGAGGATGAAGTGCTGGAATGGCTGAGGGAGAACGAGTACCTCTGGAGAAAGGGCCACAGACCTGTATCGGACACCAAGAAGAACAGGCAGCTTGGAGAGACAAGGCAGAGAGCCTGGGGTACACTGCATAAGTACTCCATGGATGTGGAAGCACATGCAACCTGGTATGGCAAGCTACAACTCAAGAAATCCGGGCAGGCCGCTGTGAAGATCACTGACCGGGAGATGTACATCATGGCCAAGTGCAGTTTCCTGGAGGTGAGATCCGCCACGAGGAGCAGCCCCTCTGAGACCCCTCTCCCTCAGACAGCCCACAGACAGCCAGTCCTCTCCAGCCAGGAGCCAGCTACCCTGTCCAGGCAGGTGTCTTCAGAAGGCCCACAGCAGAGACCTTCCCGACAGCTGCTCCCCATGCCGACAGATTTGGAGGATCCTGTGGAGAATGACGCCCTGCTGTGACAAATGGAGGAAGAAGCAGCAGCCACCAGAGGCCAACCCACCCCCAGCTCCAGAGGATGCAGGCAGAGAGGCAGACTGGAGGGCCAGGACCACAGTGTGTTGTTGGAGATCAGGACACAATGAAGACCAGCACAGAACTTCTGTCTCAGTTGGTCCACTTGGACAGAGCATCCTCGGCCAGAACACCTTCATCACGTACGTGAGCCAGACCCGAGGGACCTGCCTGAGGCCCAGTACCAGGTGATGAAGCAGAAGATCACAGCACTTCTTGAACAACCCTCAAGGCCAGCGAAGCTGCTCCTACCCAGACCAGGTCGCTCCTCCACCCCAGACGATGTCACAAGCCGTTCCACAGCTTTCAACAGCCCCCTCACCTACCAAGGCTACGAACTACCAGACTTCCCACAGCAGAAGCAGAACTTCCCAGTCCAGGCCCAGGTTCATCGGACGCCATAGACGCCAGTCCTCATCCAGCTGCAGACCGAACAGCCCCACTACACTCCTCCCAACCCTTCCTCTACCCCACAGCCAAGCCTGTCAACGATAATCTGTCATCAGTATTGGCCCTGACATCTCAAGTCCTTGATGAAGGGCCTCTCAACCTCACGGGACTGAGTCAGCTCTCGATAGTTCCTGAACACACACACACCCTGTTGTAACCTCGGGGCAAAGCACCCAAGGGTGCCCTCAGACCAGCACTCAAGCCACAGCCACCTCCACAGTCCCTGCCACTTAACAGCTGAGACCATGGACATGACTCGAGTGACTGAGAAATAGTGTCAAAGACTGACTTGTTTACTTGTTAAGTTTAGATCTTGCTTAAGACACTTTACTTGGTTCATTTTGCTTATTTAATACAGTCATAAAGTTTACCTAAGAAAGTTTCTCTTTGCTTAAGACACTTAATACCAGTTTACTTGGTTCATTTTACTTATTTAAATAAAGTCATAAAGTTTACCTAAGAAAGTTAATAAAAGTTTATCTTTGCTTAAGACACTTAGTTACTTGGTTCATTTTTTTTACTTCATAAAGTGTTGGTGAAAACTTTGAAAAAATGGTGAAGCCTTTGCATGCTTGTGGGATAGATAAACTTCCAGTGCAACCATAGTGGGACTATATGGACCAGCATCCCAGCGATCCAGATGATTTTCTCCCCCTTTTTATAGAAAATATCGATTTGTCCGCTATGGGCCTTCTACATACTCTAGACATACTGCAGACATCCTAAATATACGAGATACATCCCAGATACAAACGTTTTGTTCCATTTTGAACAACTTTAATTACGAGATGCATACGCTTACATCCATTCTATTTCCGTGCTACTAACACTGTGTAGACGTTCCGTGTACCTTTTGTTTCCTCCCTCTTTCCGTTTTCAGTTGCAGCGGATGTGAGTTGAGGGGATGGCCAGAGGATGCAGAGAGGATACAGTGGAGTTTAATGGATGATAACGGACATAGAACATTTGTTGCCCGTATATGTCATGGATGTACATTGTACGTGGCGGAAAGTTCATCCGCTTCACAAAGTTTGTTGCAGCTCAAAACTCTTCGCAGAATGAAATGGCAACGACGGATGCCTCGACGGATAGAGGCATATGAAACGTATGCAAGTGGTACACAAACGGATGCCATTTCCAATAGATGGCAAGCTTTTTTTAACGTTTTACATCCTCTTTGCATCCGTAAGTGCAGTGGGACCGGGTCTTAAGGAGAAATTGAGACCACTTAACCATTGGAAGAATTTGCTTCTCAGAACTGAAAGTGCTCCATCACTGAAGGTTTTCAAAAAGAAACTGGAAGCCATTTATCCAATATGGCTTTATTTGCTGTAATGTTGTGTTATAGTTTTACTTATTTTTGCCAATAAGGTAAAGTTTGCAGATTAGAAATACTTTACAAATGTTTAAGTTCTTATTTTTTTTCTATGTTAGTAACAAAAATGCTACTGAAATACAAAGAGAAAGTGAGTGTTTTGAAAGTAAATTCCATGGATGAAAGTAAAGTATTGTAATGAAATGAAAAGAAAATTATTGAGAAAATTATCTTAACTATGGTCCTATCACAATATTATAATTGATATTTTAATTAGAATCATGGATGAATGAATGGAAGTAATTTTCTGTAGTTAAGACTTTGAATAAAGGAATGCAAATTATTTCAAGCAATGTTGTTCATATGGGTTGTAATAAGTTGTACAACCTGCTTAAAGTGCAGTATTGACTTTAAGATGTTTTGGATATTCACATTTAAGATCCATACGTGTTGCTTAGACTACTGTGCAATTTAAGTATGGCACTTGATTGGAAAAGGTGCAACTCCAGATACCTTGGGTAAATTCAACAGGATTTTTTTTTAACAATTTTACTAAAATGCAACATCAAGAAAAAAAGTATAAGAAGATCCCCTCTTCCCCAAGGAGCAACTTTCCACCATCAACAAAGCAAATATAAACAATTCCAAAATCTCTTCTGTTCTTAGTTAAGATATATAAAACTCTTCAACCCATAACCAATTTCTTAACAGAGAAATCAAGAGTATCACTGTTTTCAATCTAGTTACCAGCAAATGTCCAAAATGTTAACATTATTAATTAACATATATAAAACTCAACAATCCACATCTATTATTTATAGAAAATCCCATTTAAAAGGCATATATAATGGTCTCCATATCCTAACATTAATTAAAACCCAATAAAATGATAGAGACCATTTCTCCATAACAAAAGAAAAGCTCCAATATACAATGTTCCAATTTACAATATTACATTTTATCCTATTCAAATATGCATTCTATATCACTAGTCCGTAAACACTCACTCCCATTTCACAAATATATAATAATCCCAGTTCCTGATATAAATAAAAGGCTAACATTTAACATAACAGAGAATATTTTCTACTTTAAAAATTTAATTTATGGAGATTCTCAATCATCCAGGTCACGGTTGTTCCAAAGGTGCTTTTCCAAGAGGCAACTGGACTTTCTGGTTTTTCTTTGAAGATGTTTTGCTTCTCATCTAAGAAGCTTCTTCAGCTGGATGGTGAGGAATGAAAGGATTTATGCTTATAGCAGACAGCTGGTCATTTGCATTCTTTTAGCATGTTAAGGAGGTTTATCTGTGTCGTCAGAGTCAGCTGAGTGGTGCAAATAGGTGTGGAGTCTTCTTGGAAATGTTGAAAAGACTGTTGTAGACTGGAGATAGATAATGTTGTATCCCTCCCCTCTGTTGAGAGAGGGCTGTTCAATTGTGCCACAGATAGCCTCTTTGACCCCTCTTTCAAGCCAGTGGTCCTCTCTGTCCAAAATGTGGACTTTGCTGTCTTCAGAATAATGGCCTTTGTCTTTTAAATGCAGATGGACTGCTAAATCTAGTCCTGATGGCTTTGTTCTATGTTGTGCCAGGCGTTTATGAAGTGGTTTTTTTGTTTCCCCAATGTACAGATCTGCACATGGCTCACTGCATTGTATTGCATATACCAGCAATCGCCAACTGGTGGGCCGCAGCCCATTGGTGGGCTGCAGCCCACTGGTGGGCCATGAGAAAATTTTGGTGGGCTGCAGAGAAATCTCACCCTCAGAGCACCCCCCAAAAGCAATTAATCCAGGCTGCACAGAAACACAGGGCTACGCAGCCCACATGGCCCATGGGAACTCTCCCCACCCATTCACTCCTTACATGGCAAACTTGCCTGCTAAATTGCTATTTTTCCTTTTTCCAACCATTATCTGTTCTTCTGTGCTGAGAGATTTAGATTTGCTAGGAAGCAGGAAATGGTTGGATTTCTTGCTTTCTAGCTAATCTTCAGATCTTTGGCTTTGCTTTTAAGCACAGCCAAACCTCCCTTAAGACTGAAGTTTTGATTATTCACTGCAGACTCACGGCAAGCAAATTTGAGAGGCTGAGCTAGCCAATGGCAGATCACTGAATGATTCTGTGAGCAACTCAATCTGCCTGCCTGCTTTGCCTGATTTTGGGTAAAAGTTGCTCTTTTTAAATAAAAAATTCAATATTTACACACNGGGTAAAAGTTGCTCTTTTTTATTCAAAATTCAAAATTTATATAAATATTTATAATATTTACATACAAGCCATGCCCAGCCAGTCACATGACCACCAAGCCACACCCACAAATTAGCCCATGCCTACAGAACCGATTAGTGGTCCCTGGGATTTAGAATTATGAGTTTGGTGGTCCCTGAGATCCAAAAGATTGGTGACCCTTGGCATATATCACATTACTCAGTTTGTGTCTGGGTTTATCCTTAAGGAGGACAAGCTTCTGCCTTAGTGTATTCTTGGGTTTGAAGACTTTTACACCATATTAAATGTAAGAAATCTTGTATACTACATTTTTCTAATTAAGGTATCCATAAATCCAAAAATATCCACCCAAACTTACAACACATCCCATATTCCTGATTTAATAAATTAACTATGAAATCCTCTTTTTTCCTTTCATATAGGACAGCTTTTGCTCCATTCAGATGATTGTTATTCCTTGCTATAGATTTCTTTAATTTTTTAAAAGTCTTTTTCTAATGTCTTTTTTCTAAATCCAACAAAGAGAAATTATTTCAAATGTTGTTTGGGATTATCATGTTTATTTCCTTTTTAATTTTTGAAACCTCATCCAGTTTTCTCTTTTCATCTGATGACATTTTCTTATTCAGAGACTTTATATTTTCCTCAAAGAAATTTTTCTACTTGTTCTGTAACATCTTGGGGATATCTGTAACATCTAAGACATCACATAGCTATGATTGAGACCAGATCCCTCCACACTTCCTCAAATGTCCTGAAATGCCATTATAAATCTTACTCTGATTCTAAAACAATTTTTTTTCCTGCAAACTTATATTTATTCTTTAGGAAACAATTTCAAAGCCTTAATATTCAAAGTTCAAAACTCCAACTTTTTCCAATGCCTTGAAAAGCTTACATTAAGGGTTGACGATATTCATCAGTATTTTCAGCTTTGTCATTCTACAGGCATCTGACTTTTTGGAAAGAGTTAATAGGCATTTTTTGAAATTAACAAGGCAAATATATAAACTTAATATTCTTTAAAAGTGTCTGTTTGTAACTGGTGCAATGCAAATATGGCAAATTCATCCATCTTCTGATTTCCTCTCCCCTTCAGAGCACTGTGCATTTTGTTTCTTTATGAGACTGAGGAAAAGCCACAAAGAGAAATTGCTTGGGTACTCTCTGTTTGATCCAAAGGGGATCCTAGGAGCCAATTGGCTTCTGTTCCCTTCTAAAATGCTGCAAAAGTTGGTTCTGATCATGAAGCTGTCCTTAGTCCTCTATTTTCCTTTGGAAATTGAAAAAGTATAGTATTTTTTTCCTGTGGTCCAGGTTATTAACTGAACAGTGGGATATAGCTTGCTGATTTCTTGCCATTAAGGATAATAATCTAGTCTTCTTCAGCTAGCAAGCCAATATGACAGAAGAAAAATGATATTTTATAGAAGTATAGAAGAAAATTGCTGCCAACTTAATTTCTGCAAAAGTCTGAGCTTTTAGAAAGTTAGATTTGAATTTTTATATGAAGTTGATTTAGATCAAAACCATTAAAATTGGTGGGAAGTTGCAAAGTTGTAAAGCTTTGTTCAAAATTTGGCAGTAAGCTATTTTTTGTTTGTGTCTTTGAGTCTGTTTTTGACTTCCGGCAATTGTCTGGACCAGTGGTTGCCAACTAGTGGGCCGGGGACCACTGGTGGTCTGCAAGAAAATTTGGTGGTCTGAAGAGAACTGTCTCCCCCCCAAAGCAATTAATCTAGGCTGCATGGGAAGACAAAGCTGTGCTACCCACATGGCCCACCAACCTGCTGCCCCCACCCTTCGGCCAAGTGCAAATTTTATATTGAGTAGAACCACATGAGCTGGAACTGGAAGGTAAGACCAATGGTGGGGGAGGGAAATCTGCCCCAGGAAGGCTTACTGACATTGGTGGGAAAGTTGGTCCCATATTCCAGAGCTGCAGTAGTCACAGGACTGGCCCTTTGGTCATCCTGCAGCAGCTGCTCCTCCACCCGGGTGCACCGGCCTGCCATGGACTGGAGGAGCAGCTGCTCCGGGATGACCAAAGGATCAGTACTGTGACTACTGCAGCTCTGGAATATGGAACCGACTTTCCTACCAATGTCAGCAAGCCATTATCAGTCAAAATTCATATTAGTGGTCCGCAGGATTTAAAATTATGAGTTTGGTGGTCCCTGAGGTCCAAAAGGTTGGTAACCCCTGGTCTGGACTACTTCCTGCAGTTTTCTTGACAAGTTATTTCATAAGTAGTTTGCCATTGCCTGCTTTGTAGGGCTGAGAAAGATTGACTGCCCTAAAGTCACTCAGCTGGCTTTGGGTCTGAGTCAGAATTAGAAGTCATGTTTTTATGGTTTCTAGTCTGAATGTTAACTACTACCCCAAACTAACTAAAACCTCATTTAAGTCTTGGGAAATCTTACATAGTTGAAAGTTTTCACTTCTGGGCCATAAGAGAACATGGTTGAGAATAATTTTAGTTGAATAAATTTTACCTGGCTGGCTAAAAAAGCACAATATGTATAGCATTATACCTTTTTCTTAATGGTACTTTTTTTCATCGTAGCCTGTACCAAGCAATGTATAAAATGTTCCTTCATAATATCATTTAACCCAAGCTCTAATTTGAATCAAGTTCCATGCCATAGCAAAGAAGTAATTTGTTTTTACTTAATATTAATAAAGCATTTCATTTTTTATATGTGGAGCAGAGCAGTTGTGCATAACATATTAAAATTTATCAGAAATCTGCATGGATTGTCCTTGTGATTATACAGGACAGACGGGGAGCAAAAGTTGTGACCTGCTAACTGCCAGCAGAATTGGCGGCAGACTTGGAGGATGAGGAGGCTGGGGAGGAACTTGAGCCAGTGCTGGAGTCTGGAGAAGGCTCTGATGGATGCTGTGCATCAGAAACAGGGGTAGGGCCAGGGCCTCTGACATTTCACAGCTGCCTTCGGAATTGGAGATAAGTGGGGGAAAAGAACAGCTGGATCCTGTTCCAGATGTGCAGATGCGCAGAGCTGTCAGGAGAGGAGAACAACTAAGGAACAGGGGTGACTTGGAAAGAAAGGCACATGTGGATGCTGAATGGCCCCTGGCTGTGGAATAAATAGAAGCAAAAGGACAGTGGTAATTGCAGGAGACAATAGTTCATATTTCTTTAGGAAGATTTGCTTATTGTGGTTGTGCCTCACAGAGACTCCTTGCCATGAATTAATTTTACAGCTTTGAGACTGGAAGCCTGGCAATTATCCAAGGATTGATAAAGTCTGTTCTTGCAATTAACCCTTGCAAGGATTATTGCCAGGACTTTTCTGTGTGTGAATGCCATGAATTCACAGTAATTAAATAAAGAGGGGTTTTTCAGGACGAGGAGTCTGTTTCTTGATTCTGCTAAGCCTGGGTCAGAACAACAAGCTTATCATCAGATTGCAAGAAGATAAGTGAGCAGTCAGATGAGACCCAAACTCATTAGTAGCCTCACATTGCAGTAAACAAGAACATACATTCAATTTTGAGGCTACTAAGATTATTGGCTGTGCAAGTACAAAGATAGGGAAATGATTGAAGCCTGGGAAACAGGCTCCTTGTCAGTTAAGCCGATGTCCCACTGCACCAACGGATGCAAAGAGGATGTAAAATGGACAAAAAAGCTTGCCATCCGTTTGAAAACGCGATGATCTCCATTTATACTCACTGCGTACGTGTTTCATACGCTCTATCCGTCAAAACATAACCGTCTACTGCTATTTACTGCTCAAATAAGTTTTTGAGCTGCAGACAAAACTTTTGGAGGCGGATGAACTTTCCGCGCCTGCATACGATGTAATATCCGCACAACAATACGGGAAACAATGTTCTATCCGTCAGTTGTCATCGCGTTACAAGAACGTCTGCTGTAATCCTCGTCGGCATTTTCTTGGCCATCCCTCAACTCCATCCCCTGCAGGCTAAAAGCGGAAAGGGGAGGAAGCAAAAGGAACACGGAACGTCCACACAGCGTTAGTACACAGAATAGAAAGGATTAAGCGAGATCATCTCAATATAAAGCATTAAAACGGACAAAAATGTTTTCTATATGGGACGTATGCTCGGATATTTAGGATGTCTGGAGTATGGCCTAGAGTATGTGGAAGGAACACCTAGCGGAAAACCGATATTTCCTATTAAATGGGGGAGGAAATCACCTGGAATCTCACTATCAGTCCAGCAGCCGTGGTGTAAACAGACCTCTTCAGCCTGGTCTTGCTCTTCACATCATCCATTGATCTCCCCATGGATCATCACACACTCCTTATGTAGCCTGCCAATCATTCAACTCCAAAGAAACCAAGCCCCTCTTCAGACTGTTTCACCTTTTATATGCAAGGAGAAGAAGGAGAAATCCAAGAAGGCTTGTGTGGGTCCTACAAATGGATCAGGAAAGAGTGGAGTTTTGGACTGTATGAACAAGCTGATGGGTGGAGCTGAGGAATGAAGTACCCTCGTGCATTCCATTCAAGGTGTGTGAAGCAAAGATAACCTTTATTAACAACTGTCCTTAAGTAAACTGTTATGACTTTATTAAAAAGCAAAATGAACCAGTAAAGTTGTCTTTAACAAAGAATAAAGTGAACAGGTAAACAACTCAGATCCTCTGGCACTATTCTGCAGTCACTCTGAGGCATGTCCATGGTCTCAAGCTGTCGAGCGGCCAGGGAACTGTGGAAGGTGGCTGTGGCTGAGTGCTGGTTCTGAGGCGCCATTGGGGTGCCTGGCCCCGAGAGTACAACAGGGGATGGTGTGTTTCAGGAAGCTCTCAGAGAGCTGACTCAGTCCCGTGAGGTTGAGAGGCCTTCCTCAAGTACCTGGGAATGTCAGGCAGAGTACTGAAGACAGATTTTCTGTTGAGGGGCTTGCTATGGGGTGGAGGAAAGGAGGAAGGTGTAGTGGGCTGATCTGGTCTGCAGCTGGCCGAGGTGAGGGTAATGTGGACGTGCGATGTAAGCCTGGGTCCTGGACTGGGAAAGGGCTGCCTCTGCTGTGTGAAGTCGCTGGAAACTCGTAGCGCTTGGTAGGTCAGGGGCTGTTTGAAAGCTGTGGAAGGCCTGCGACATGCCTGGGGTGGAGGAGCCTGTCCTGGACTGGGTCGGAGCAGGTTCAGCTGGGCCTGGAGGGTGGTGCAGCAGTAGGCTGTGATCTCTCCTTTATCGCCTGGTACTGGGCCTTGGGCAGGTCTAGGGTCTGGCTCATGTACGTGAATGAAGGGCTTTGCAGTTCGAGAATGGGTATATTGCTGGTGGACCAGCTGAGAGAGAGATCAAGTGCTTTGGTTTGATGTGGGTTTTGTGGGAATCTGTGCTGGTTTTGGATTGTGTCCCTGATCTCGCAGCAGGAACAGTGTGGCTCTGGCCGCTCCCAGTCTGCCTGCTCTGGCTGCTTTGTGTGGAGGTGGAGCTTGGGGCGTGGGGTGGTTTGGTCCTGGCTGCTGCTTCTTCCTTGCTCCATTTGCAGAGCAGGGGATCTCACGTTCCTCTGGCATGGGGAGTGCAGCTGTCGGAGGGGGGGTCTCTTGCAGTGGGGCCCCTCCAAAGAATGGACCTGCCTGGACACGGTAGCTGTCTCCTGGCTGGAAGAGGAGTGCTGTCTGAAGGGAGAGGATTGACAGAGGGGCTGCTCCTCGGTGGCAGACCTCACCCTCCAGGAAGCTCACTTGGCCCTGACGTACAATCTCCCGTCCAGTGGCTTGACAGCCGGACTGCCCAGATTCTTCAGGTGCAGCTTGCCATACAGGTGTGCATGTGCTTCCAGCCATCCCAGGAGTACATCTGAAGTGTAGACCAGGCCTCTCCTGCCTTTGTTTCTCCACGCTGCCTGCTTCCTCTTGGGTCGCGCTAGAGTCCTGTGGCCCTTTCTCACAGGTACTCGTTCTCCGCTCAGCCATTCCAGCACCCTCCTCCCTCATGGTCTCGGAAATGGAGTACTGGTTCCTCCTCTCCCTTCTCCTTGTCCTTGCCTATTCCTCTCTGGCGGGGCTTTCAGGGCCTTCAGCAGCAGGGCTTTGAGGGCTTGGGGCTGGTCGCACCAGCAGCAGCAGCCAACAGCAAGGAGAAGTACCAGCAGCACTAGCAGGAAGGAGCAGAGTCCAGCAACAGCAGGAGAAGCAGCAGCAGCAGCAACACGCAGCCGCCGCAGCAGCAGGAGAAGCCAGCCAGCAGCTTCAGAGTCAGCGCCAAAAGGGGTGGTTTGGTGGTTCTGTCCTTCTTGCCAGGGCTGGCAGGAAGTAGGCACAGGCTTCCTCTTCTTCCTGACTGATGAACCATGGTGTTCTTCAAGGTGTCTCTGGCAGCTGGTCTTTCCTCTGAATGGTTGGCTGCTTGCGGAATCATCCTTTTATATCCGTGGAGGCTTACGCAATTCAATCCTCCCGCACATGCGCAGTGACCACGCTTTTGCATCCACTCGCATCCTATAGCGCCGTGATACATCCCACGTCATCCGCTATGCATCCGCGTCCTTCCGCTACGCGTCCCACTTTGCTAATCTCCCCTGGAGTCCCTGCGGATGTTATTCCCCCCATTCCGCTCCATCCACATTCATCCACTAGGCTTCTATGAACATCCGCTTACCATCTCGCTATGTACTACCCCCTCTGTTTTCCTTTCGCACACGCTCTGTTTATGCAAATTGCAAATTTTTGCCACTTTTGAGAGCGGATAACAATGGATGGAGCCACCCCCGAAATTTTGCTCGTCCGCTGTGTCCGTTTTGCATCTGTCGGCCAGTGTGACCTAGCCTTTAAAAGGAGTGCTGATTTACCACCAGCTTACCACATACTTTGGAGCTAAGGACAGCACAGGGAAACAATAGCCAATCACTGCCCATCAATATGCCAATCAACCAGTAAGAAGGCACCACATAAATATGATGCCAGGATTTTCAACTATTTTTTCTCCGAAGCAATCAATATTGTGAGGCCAGCCAAATGGTATTTGATGACAAGCCCTTAATCTATAAAGACCATAGGAAACTCTGTTCTTTCTACTGTTGAACAGTACAAACAGAATGGATGCTATACAGGATAGGATCTGTTTGAAAAATTGTAAGGCTATATGGCACAGTAGGAATGCCAGAAGGTATACAACAAAGTACAAAAATATTGAGGTTTAGAAATACAATGATGTTAGACATTTAATATTTTTATATTAAATGACTAATATTGTATTTCTAAACCTCAATAAAATGGTAAAATGCTAAAGCAGCACAGACGGTTGATGATATTTGAAATTTATAGATATCTGTCAAGATACTAATCTTTGCTATGGGATAGCTGTGGCACAAAGGAACTTGTGTCTACATCAAGTAGCATATACAAGTTGTCCTTGACTTATGAGATGTTTGTTAAATGAGTTTTACCCCATTTTACAATCTTTCCTTATTAAGTTATTAAGTCAATCATTGCAGTTGTTAAAGGCTAGGTCACACTGGCCGACGGATGCAAAAGGTATGAAAAAAGGACACAGCGGATGAGCAAATTTTCCATCCGTTGTTATCCGCTCTCAAAAGAGCCCCAAATTTGCATAAACAGAGCGGACAACAACGGAAAGGAAGGGACGTGGGGAGGATGTAGCAGGGATGTAAAGCAGATGTTGGTAGGAAGCCTAGTGGATGAAAGCGGATGGAAGCGGATGACACATCTGCAGGGCTTCTGGGGGAGAACAGCGAAGCGGACGCGTAGCGGAAGGAGCGGATGTGTAGTGGATGCGTAGCGGATGACGCGGATGCATCACGGACACCTATAGGATGCATAGCGGATGCGTAGCGGATGCAGCGTTCACGCGCATGCGGGGGAGGATGAATTGCTTAAGCTCCACGGATATAAAAGGATGCAGCTCGCAAAGCAGGTCACCATTCAGAGGAAAGACCTGCTGCCAGAGAGCATCTTGAGAGAACACCATGGGAAGAAGAGGAAGCCGGTGCCTACTCCTGCCAGCCCTCGGCAAGAAGGACAGAACCACCATTCCACCCCCTGGCGCTGACTCTGAAGCTGCTGGTGCTTCTGCTACGGCTGCTGGTGCTCCTGGTGTTTTGCTGCTCTGGTGCTTCTTGCTGCTGGTGCTGCTGCTGGTGCTTCTTCCTGCTGGCTGCTGCTGGTGCTTCTCCTGCTGCTGCTTCTCCTGCTTCTCCTGCTTCTGCTGCTGCTGCTGGGTGGAACCAGCCCCAAGGCCCTCAAAGCCTGCTGCTGAAGGCCCGAAGCCCCTGCCAAGAGGAGAAAAGAGGCAAGGCAAGGAGAGGGGAGAGAAACAGTACTCCATTTCCGAAGACCATGTGGGAGGAGGTGCTGGAATGGCAGAGGGAGAACGAAGTACCTGTGGAGGAAGGGCCACAGGGACGGCTGTATTATGACACCAAGAGGAAGCGAGCAGTGTGGAGAGAGGAAGGCGGCAGAGCCTGGGCTACACTTCAGATGCCCTCCTGGGGTTGGTGGAAGCATATGCGATACCTGGTGATGGCAAGCTGCACCTGAAGAAATCTGGGCAGTCCGCTGTCAAGCTCACTGACCGGAGGATGTACGTCCATGTCCAAGTGCAGGCTTCCTGGGAGGTGAGGTCCCCACGAGGAGCAGCCCTTCTGTCAACCTCTCCCTCAGACAGCCCACAGAGAGCCACTCCTCTTCAGCCAGGAGACAGCTACCGTGTCCAGGCAGGTGTCTTTGGAGGGCCCCACGACAGAGACCCCCCGACAGCTGCACTCCCCATGCCAGAGGACGTGAAGGATCCCCTGTTCTCAGTTGAGCAAGAAGAAGCAGCCACCAGAGACCAGAGCCATACCCACCCTCAGCTCCACTTCCACAGAAGCAGGCAGAGAGCAGACCGGAGGGACAAGAGACACTGTCCTCTTGGGAGAGTCAGGGAGCAAAAGAAAAGCCACACCAGAGGCTGCTTCGCGCAGCTGGTCCCACTGTCGAGAGTGACCATCCTCCTAACCGGCAAGCCATTTATCCGTGAGCCAGACCGCGCGATGACTTGCGCGGGAGTGTCCAGTCTAGGTGATTGAATGGAGTAGGATTCACAGAGCTCTTCTACACCCACCCTCCAGGCCCAGCTGAACCTGCTCTGACCAAGATCCAGGGTCTTGTCTCCTCCACCCCAGCGATTGTCACAGCCCTTCCACGGAGTTCGACAGTCGCGACTCACCTACCCAGCCTACCCGATCACGAGGAACTTTCCCCACAGTCAGCAGGCAGCCCTTCCCATTCGCGAGACCCCAGGCTTCCTCAGATGCCACAGTTGCTCATGCTGTACCAGAGCTGAAGACGCAGACGAGCCCCAGTACCACTTCTCCTTCCTCCCAGCCCACAGCCATGCCCTTCTTCGGAACATCTGTGCATCAGTCTTTGGCTCCCAGCCCGACCTTGAGGAAGTGCCTTCTCAACCTCACGGGACGTAGTCAGCTCTCTGAAGCTTTCCTGCAGCACACCCTCTCCTGTTGTATCTCTGGGGCCAGGCACCCAATGGCGGCCTCAGACCAGCGACTCCAGCAACTTCCACCTCCACAGTCCCTGGCCCCTTTACATCTGGACCATGGGCACGCCTCAGAGTGACTGAGAAGAGAGCCAGAACTGATTGCTGTGTCAGCGCTAGATCTTTTGCTTAAAGAACACTTTACTTGGGTCATTTTACTTTTAATAAAGTCATACAGTTTGTGAGTAATTAATCAGTTATCTTGCTTCACACACTTGGTTCATTTTTTTTACTTAATAAATTGTTGGGAAAACTTTGAAAAAAGGGTTAAGCCTTTGCATGCTTGTGGGCTGGGGTAGGACGAGGTGAGTAGCTGTTGTGGGAGTGGAGAATAGCTGTGGGGCGCTGAGACTATGGTCAACGGAGTAAGCACGTATGGAGGTATGGTAGGCTAGCGTTGATGCATAATAGGTACATGTCGGGATGAAAACCTAAGTGCAAGCACTGTGGGAACTGTATGTCTCCCTCCCAGCTGCTCACACATTGCCCTTATTATTCGAATAACAACTTATTCATTGATCAACACATTTCACAAATAAAACAAAACTCTTTATTAATGCCCTCGTCATTTGTAGGGCCACTCAACATACATAGCACAAATCTCATCAGTGTGATGAGACCAGGCTGAAGGAAGCATCCATTAAGCACATCTACCATCCTGTCTTGCCATCTCCACTGCTTCCAGGCTGGGAATTGCACCCGTGTTTCAAGGTTGCGCTAGCTTCTTCCCGTCACCGAAAAGCTCTGTTTGGGCCTTGCACATCCACAGTGTCTATCAGGTTTATTCTTGTCTCCATCACAGGTTCCATGTCCCATTGCCTTGTTGATGTCCACAAGCCTGTTCTGCAAACACTGGAGTGGGTAGGTCGAGTGCGCCTGAGATTTTGCAGGATGCAGCAAGCTTCCACGATGCTCCTCACAGTCTGTGGGCGATGCTGGCATGGTAGTGAGAAGTACCTGGAACCTGTGTGCCAGGTATGACAAAGGCGTTCTCCACCACCCGACCTGCCGTGGGCAGCCTGTAGTTGAAGATCCACTCTTCACGCGGTAAAGTATCTGGAAGTGTAGGGCTTCATAGAGTAGGTTGGTGAGGGAGAAGGCGTCCATCACCCCACAATGAAGTAAGGCACATCTTGTGTGTCATTGTAGGGGGTCTGGAATCTGGAAAACCACTGATGAAGTTGCATTCCAGCCCACCCTTGAGGTCACTCGCAGTTGGATATCTGGGCATGTGAAGCTGACCCGTTGCCTGAAATATCGAGTACATAACTTGTAGTCAGCATCAACCATGGACAAAGACGATGATGCCGAAGAAGCCCTTGTAGTTGAAATAATTGTACCCTGAGTTGGGTGGAGCTTTGGGGCCATGTGCTTCCCATCTATAGCTACAACGGTGTGGGGAAAGTTCCATCTCTGATACCACTTGCTATGAACTTTCCTCCAGCCTTCTTCAGTGGTGTGGCATGGAGGAGCTCTTCCATGTATTATTCGATGGATGGCCTGCACCACTTCTCTGCCACAATGCTGATGGTGTTGTGTGGCACCCTCCAGGCATACTTCATGTTTCTGTATGTGGTTCCAGAGGCCTGGTGGCGCAGAGTCAGTTGCCACCTTCAGTCCAGGGTCCAAGCTGGGACGGAAGTTGCGTTTTGGCTTTGGTCAACCTGGGTCTCAGATGCTCCACAACTTCCTCAAACATGGCTGGTGGCATCCTCATGAAGTGCTGGAATGCCAGCAAGGGTCCTTCACTCCTCAGCTCCACCATATCAGCTTGTCATAGAGTCCAAACTCTCACTTTTCTCCCGATCCATCTTCGGACCCAGACAGCTCTTGGATGTTTCCTTCTCCTTGTGTAGAAAAGGTGAAACAGTCTGAAGAGGGGTTGGTTCTTCGTGTTGAATGATAGGGGCTACCAAAAGGAGTGTGCGATGATCATGATGGAGATCCAATGGATGATGTGGAAGAGCAAGATCAAGGCTGAAGAGGTCTGCACACCAGGGGCTGCTGGACTGAAAGTGAGATCCAGGTGATTTCCTCCCCCTTTTTATAGGAACATGTTTGTTTTTCCGCTAGTGTGTCCTTCCACATTATCTAGACATCCTCCAGACATTCTAAATATCCGAGATACATGCCATATATGAATTTTTTGTCCGTTTTAATGCTTTATATAAGAAGCATGCATTGCCTAGTAGATCCTTTCTATGTCCGTGTACTAACGCTGTGTGGCACGTTTCGCGCGTACCTTTCACTTCCTTCCCTCTTTCTGTTTTCTCGCTGCAGCAGATGTGAGTTGCGCGGATGTCCAGAGGATGCCCGGTACGGACAACATCGTACGTGTAACGGATCACAACGGACTTAACGAGCTTTGTTGCCCTATCGTGAATTGCTTGGATGTAGATTATATGTGGCGCGAAAGTTCATCCACTCAAAAAGTTTTGTGCAGCTCAAAACCTTTTGAGCTGGATGAAATAGCAGTAGATGGATATTATGGATAGAGCGTATGAAACATGTACGCAGTGAGTACAGAACGGATACATCGCATTATCCAACGGATGGCAAGCTTTTTTTAACGTTTTACATCCTCTTTGCATCCGTTGGTTCAGTGTGACATGGGCTTAAGTTAGTAGCATGGTTTTTAAATAAATCTTCCCCATGGTTTAGTAATAGTTTAGTAACCATTGACAGTTTTAACAGTGATGAAAGTGATGTACGTAAGAACAATGTGTCTCAGTCTTGGTTGCTGAACAAAGACTATCAGTATCTCTTCTTAATATGAAAGATTCATTGTGTATTGTTGTGTTACTAACAGCATGTTTTTTTCTTGATTATCAGAAAGAACAGATCAGGTGGGAGTTTGAAAAGGACAGTAATTTTCTTTCCTTACTATCACCAGACAAAATGAAAAAAAATTCAGGTGGATGATGTTTTTTAATTACTTGTTATTTGAATATATGTTTTAACATAATTTAAAAATTAATGCTCATTGCATTTTTCAAATACAAGAAATGTCAGGCTATTTATAGATAATATTTAAAATGTGTAAGTAATGATAGTTTTAAATTCGTTTCATTTCTTTAACCATCAAATAGACTGGAGAATATTTTTTAATTAATTAAACAAAATTGCTATTATTTAACATGCATATTTGGCAAATAATTTGTTTAAATTAATTTACTTTCAACATCAGTCAACTAAACACAATTTTGGCATTTCAAAACAATTCTGGCGCTCTATCTGATTGAGAGAAGTATTTATTTTAATTAAGAGTAACTCATAATTAACCTTTCATCAATCATTTTCTTCATTATAGGCAAATTTTATACTATTTCTCATTATAAGAAACTAATCGTGTATGTATATGCTGCACATTATTCTAGGCAAAATGCAATTAAGAAGTTTGTGGTTCCGTTTGATGTATATATCCTACTACTATCTTAGCATGCTTTTTGATCATCTTATTAAGCTATCATGTTTTATTTGTTTAGATATAACAACAAGATATGTGGACATAACAAATGTGTTCTGTTAAACCCAGATACAAGATTAATTGTGTTGAATAAATCCAGCTTTCACCTCTAAGAAGACCTTATTTCTAGTGAGCAATAGATTAGTGTATCAGACCAGTTGAAGATGGGATGGAAATATTATTTTAGACCAAATCTGAAAAGGCAAACATTTTAGTACATATTTAAATGTACTCTTGAGTTGCTGACATAGGGAAAGTACCATCAATTTGTATGGTGATAGATGGAAATCAAAGATGTATTAAGTCATTAAGCAGAACAGTGGCTATGTAAGAGTTTGGAGAAGCTCTTAGAGGCCTAGTGCAAGTCCAGTCTAGCCTTAAAAGGCCTCTGTACCCCAACATTTGGGTCCTCCAAGCTTTCCCCTTCTCCTACAAGGCTTTTCCCCATTCCCACTGTATCCCTGCAATTCTTAGGCCTGACTCCTACCCCACCAGACAGCACAGCCTCCTCCTCCATACCTTTTGAAGAACTCTGAACCTCATGTTGGTGAAGGAGAGAAGGACATGCATCTCTGGGCTGCCTGAGTGTTGTGGAAGCAGCCACAATTTTGACTGTTCCTGGGATTCATCCCTGGGCCATGTGGTGGACATGTGGAAGCAGCTGCCATTTGCCATGTCTGCCTCTGGGTCAAAATGGTGGCTGCTTCTGGGTCATTGTCACATGGGATGGTATAAGGCTCCTGTCTTGAGCATTGGGTTGGACTAGGAGACCTCAAGGATATCTTCCAAGCCTATAATGCTATGTTTCCATATGTATCATAAGCAAGTCATACTTTTAAATTAGATTGTAAGAAAATAAATCTATCCTAAGAAAAATGTACCAATAAATTTGTCAGTTATAATTTATGGTAATAGCAGTAGACAATTGTTTTTCTTATCTCAAAAAAAAAATGATAATGTTGCATGTATTTTCTCTGTCTTATCAATAAAATAGGCAACCAGGCATCAGAAGAAATTAAGGAAAACAATATTGAGGAGATTTGCTTAGGATCATCAATCTTTCTGGTTGAAAGTGGAGAAGAAAAAGGAGAAGAAAGAGAGAAATCATGTGCAGAACAGTAAATTACTCCATATTAAATATTTCATGAAAGTATTTTATTCCTGTCCATGTTTGTGCAGATAAAAGTTAATTGGTTTTTTCCATGTTTTTGTAATTAATATGGGGTGAGCCTAGGTCTTGCCTTGTAAGACACAGAAAGTTAAAGGATATGGGTGATAATTAGTACATTTCCCAAAGGATTTGAGAAAATACTGTATGTGCAGTTTTTCTTTAACGGTTAGGAATTTAAAACAATTATTAAGAACATTTAGAAAATCCTGACTGAATGGTTTAATTCTCTTCCCATATAGATGTGCTTTAAGCCCATGTCCCACTGCACCAACGGATGCAAAGAGGATGTAAAACGTTAAAAAAAGCTTGCCATCCGTTTGAAAATGCGATGCATCCGTTGTGTACTC